>LVTN01000237.1:275284-340100 GCA_001649415.1 Musa itinerans
AACTTCCGATGAACCTTTTGGCGAGCTTCCGAAAAACCCTTCGGCAAGCTCCCTACTCATTCTCGGCTAGTTCCGGCAGCATTCTCGACGAACCTTCGGACTTCCGTCGAACTCTCGAACTCCCAACGAATCCTTCGTGCTTGACTCCGGCACTTTGTTTCGCTTTATGTCTTCATCGTTATCGTAGTTAATCCTGCACACACAAGACAAAACTCTGCTCCGATCTAGACAATTATTACAACGCGAATTGACGTTCTGTTGCCCGGCACGTCATTGGTTGGCGCTTTGTCCGATTCTTCAGCGCATCGTCCTCTCTTGCGGCTTGTTGCCCAATCGGTGGTTTACCTCCGCAACCCCGATATACTTGGCGCAATTCCGCTCTCCTTGGCCCGATGCCCTACGTCCGAAGCCTTCTGCCGTCCAATATCCTGACGTGATCTCCTCCGGTACAACGTCAATTCCTCCTGCGTCAACTATCTAATCCTGATCGAGTAGACCTGCATCACTCAAAATGCAGTTAAACATCTAAACACAATCAATTAGTTTCATCATCAAAATCCGAGATTCAACAGAAGAAAGTTGAAATAATTATAAATGTATACAACAAATCTTTTATGGGACCTGTACATTATGATTGCTACATGAGTATTTGTAGAAAATCTTGATGTTTCAAGTATTCGTGTTCTTGGTTATTTGCCTTTAAAAGTGAAGATAATGTCATGATTAGCTTGCCTAAGATTTAGGTATTTACCAGTGTCATATCAACCAGGTTATTTGCTCCTTTGGTTCCAGCATTTGTACCATGAATGATCACCACCGACAGCAATTCTAATCAAGCAAGAACTTTGCATGAGAAGCAGAGAGCCAAGTGTAGCCAAGGACAAACTTGCCGACAACTTGCAGTGAAGGCACTCTTCTTCGGCAAGTCATCTTTGACTGCATTTGACTCTCTGCATCTTCGGAACTTGATTCCTGATGTTAAAGCAGCAGCAGGTAAGCAACTCTATTCTTTGCAACATGAACGATCACCACCAACAGCAATTCTAATCAAGCAAGAGCTTTGCATGAGAAGCAGAGAGCCAAGTGTAGCCAAGGACAAACTTGCCAACAACTTGCAGTGAAGGCACTCTTCTTCCAGCATGCGCCGGCAAGTCATCCTTGGCTGCATTCGACTCTCTGCATCTTCAGGCAAAGCCCTCATCAAGAAACTCTGAACTATTCTTCCTGATGTCAAAGCAGCAGCGGGTAAGCAACTCCATTCTCTTCATTGCACCACCCCATCTTGCATTTTTTCTTCTGCATCTTCTGGTCTGATACAAGATCTGGTATTTATAGGCAAGGGCTGTCCACTAGATAGTAATTTGTGTAAAGGCATTAAATAAGGTGGAAATTTGTTTTACATCTTGAGGAATTCCATGGCCCACAAGGTTTGTAATGCCACTTTGTATCTTTCCTTCTATAGTCATGATGATGGTGAGGTATCAATACAGAACTGGGCCATTTACCATAATTTAAGGGATTGTGTTCCTAAAAAGAAGGTTGTAGATTTGAAGGTGGTGGTGATTCACTGCTTGGCTGCTTTTCTAAGTTATTAGGCTGTTGGAGAAAATGGTTTTGATTGTAGGCAAGTGCGAGATCTGGAGGGACACGTGTGGTTTATGATCCAAAGATTGAGACCTGTCTTGCCCATGTAAATATATTAAAAAAAGAAAACACTCATTATTTAAAAGAGTGTTTCATTACTTCTTTTGCTTTTCTGCTCCTTTTTTCAAGTATTGTTTATTAGTATTCTCAAACCACATAGGCTAGCTCTGATTATGATAAGGTCATGATGTTGAAGTCTCTTCTGTGTGGTGTTATTGAGATATGTTCTTAAGCTCTATTGTCAACGTATCATTCTGTGTTAGCCATTCTCTCTGGAATTGTTATTCATAATTGCTTAGTCTGAAATAGATGCTAGGATCTTATAATGCTGTCCTTTCCAATTTTCATTACTGATTTCTCTTCCATAGGTCTGGCTATTCAGAATAATTAGCATTGGTATCAATGTACCGCTGTTGATCGTAACTGTACTTGGGCTTAGCATAAGTCGTGCCCTTTGTCTTTCTTTGGTTGAAAAAAAATCTAATGTGATTTGTATATAGGACTGTTAAAAGGTTTTCTTCCAGAGCTGGAATAGTAGGATTATTGAGTTGCTTCTTTTAGATATGATGATTTCCTGCTGATATAATATGATAACTGAGAAAAGAGTTCTACTGTTAACAGCATTGACTTCTATCAGGTGAATTATTGGCAAGATTATATCTCTAAAGTTGTTTTGCAAAACAATTTGTTTGATGCTCATCATTCATTGTCATTAACACTTCTTTTTGTCATCCATGAACTTGCTTTAATGGTGCATTCTTGCTTTGTCGGTTTGTGCTTAAAATTTGGGTTATGACTACACTTGGCCCAGTCAAGATTAGCTGCCGCAATCTGAAATTTGCTCCATTTTGGCTGGTGGGTTTAATTTCAATACCCTTTTGACATTGAAGGGGTCACTGGAGTGTGTGCTTCATATTTCAAAAGATGCGCGACATATCTTCTCCTTTTGTTTGAAATTGAATGATCGAGCCTTTGTCCAGAGGTGGTAGGTTCACTGGATTGTTTTGAAGTATATGTGCCTTTTCTGGTGACGAATCTGATTCTGTGAAAGGATAGTGGGGGTCATTTAATATAGATCTAACTCGTGTCCGCATGAGGTCCACCTACCTAATTATTCCGTGGTTCATAAATTTATATTCCCTACCCACGACTTTAATTTTTTTTTAACTATTGTTTCATTTTGTCTTTTGGCATATGTTTTTGTGGTGAACCATCTTGCTTGCATTTCTTTTTTCTGTTTTCATGTTTTTTGTTGCTTCAATCTCTAAGAGTTAATGTATAGGGATAAGATTAGCAAGAGAGTCAATTATCAAAAACATAGATCCTTCACCTAGATATTCATTATGGAACTGACACAAAATCTTTCCTACACTACAAAAGCTAGATAAATAATTCTACATGAACTGTTAAATAACTCAATCATTTGACTTCATTATCAAGGAGATGTCCCTCCCAAGACCATGAGTGCGGATAGAAGATAAGAAGGATTTGATAGAGTGGAGGATTTTCCTTTGGATTTGTATCCAAAGAGTCAAATTTGCTCAAGGCCATTCTGAGCCTCCTACACCAAGGACATGATCAAAAGCTCCCCTTGATGAAAGTGTAACAAATTTAACAGTGTGAGTCCAGTTAATTGGGTATGGCAATTGATTTAGTTTACTGTTGCAATATCTTCTCCATATTCTAGGCAGATCTTATCTCAGTGTTACAAACTCGAACAATGAAAATGAGTCATCTATCGAGCTGTAAGCTGCTGATGTAAAGGCATGTGGATGTTTGGTCCACATCTTTCCACATTGATTCATTTGTATGGTTAGAACAAGTTTGTATAGTCAAGGACTGGTTGACCATGATGTTGAAATGTTTTTGCAGTCCTGGTTTTTTTTTATCAATGTGATTTACTGGAAGATCAAGCTTAATTAGGAGCATAGTTATCAAGTAGATCAGATTGGCTAATCTGATTTGGTTATTGAATCAAAAATCACAAAAAATGTAAATGCCTAATTCAGAATGACTATAAGCCGAAAGAATGGGTCGGTTTTGGAATGCTCATAGAATCAACATAAACTACTTGTAACAATAATCATTTGACGATACATTGTCATTTACAGGGTGTTTGATTGTCAAAAATTGGAAATGCCTACAAGTTGACATTTCTTGTTTAAGGTGTTGAGCTAGCTTCCACTCTAGGTCGGCATAAGTTGTTTGGATTAATGTAAGCCTTGTGAATGGATTAAAGTTAACTGTTTAATTGCATGAAGGATCATGTGGCCTTCTAATATCACTGATTCATTGTTATCTGTTAGTGAAAACTTAGAAATCAGACATAGATATGGAGGTATGTGTGTTCAACCATCTTGTGGTTCCATTCTTATCATATCGTCGGAAATCATAAGTATATTGTTTGCAGAACAGAGGGGTGCCTGGTCATTCATCAGGCCATGCATGATTTTTGTCGTAGCATGTGCTTACTATGCAATGCGCTACTGACGAGCATGGTCACCTGACCAATATCAGGATACATGTGATAGTGGTATGGGTTGCTTTGAATAAAGAATATAGTCACCATGAACATTTCTTGATATTGTTATTTAACTATATTGCTTTTTGTTTCCCCAATAACATGTACCTATGTTAGATATGTACTCATTCTCAGGACATCTTTATTTATGTTTTATCATGAATTGCCTACCATAAGTACTTTACAGTTTACACCATGAGTGCCTCATGGAATCATGACTCATGAAGGTCCCAACTTGATAATGAGGATTGTGATGACTAACATTTGCATAGGTGCTTCATGAGCATGTCAACATTCGGTATAAATGAGTGCTTTGACTTCTAAAGTATTCTGTCAGGCTCTCTCTAGCATTGCTTTGGATGGGTTATTAATTCTGAAGATGTCATCATAAATTGAGTCCGTTGGCGGTAACAAAGCAAGAACTGAAAAACCACACAGTATGGTAGAGACACTGCCTGAATGTATATATTCTAGTGTGCTAGTAGATGTTGCAACATTCAAGATGTTACATTCAGTTGTTCATATCAGGCATCACAAGTTATACATGCAATGTGTAGTTTGTTATTACAAATGCTTGCTATCTGAATCTATGATTAGTAAAACTTAATATGATTGGTTCCTTTGCATCCTTACATCCAATAGTCAATAGCAGTTTAGGATTTTGATAGTCCAAATCAGTTACTCTTGCAAATTCTCAGTTAGATACTTCTAATTCCTAATAGGTTATTGCAACTTGATGCTGAGGTGTGTCAATTAATCATTTCCTTGTATCCTGCATTTGTTTTTGATGGATAAAGCTAGACATTGTCAATGCACTTATCTTCTATGTTCCACAAATTATCCCCTTTCTTAGTCATCATAGGGGCCATATATATTTCCAGAAAAGATCTTGAAGATCTAAGTGGAGATTAATGTGTTCAAACTTGAAAAGTACCAGACTGGCCTAGAATGGACTGCTATATGGAACTTGTAAGCATGTAAACCTGAATTAGCAAGATGACTCCAGAACTTGAATCCCTACTTACTTTCTTTTTCTACTCAAGTTTTTCATACATATTACTGTATGAAAAATTCCTTGTTATCATGCAAATAGTGCTGACTCTTTGGATGTGTGATCACCAGCAGTTTTTGCTTTATTTCCCACTACTCCACCTTCTTATGTAGCCTGTAGAAAGTTGATATAATTATAAATATACTCAACAAATCTTTTCTGGAGCCTGTAAATTGTTACTTATGCATGAGTATTCATAAGAATCTTGAGCTGTATTCTTGGTTGTTTACATTAAAAATGAAGACAATAATCTTGAGCTTTCCAGTATTACTGTGTTCTTGGTTGTTTACATTAAAAATGAAGACAAGGTGCAACATCATTTCCCTACCTGAGTTCAGGTACTTACCATTGTCATACAAACCTGGTTACTTGCCACCTAGGTTCCCGTGGTTTGCAACATGATTGATCACCAATGACAGCAGCCCTAATCAAGCAAGAGCTTTGCATGAGAAGAAGAGAGCCAAGTGTAGCCAAGGACAAACTTGCCGACAACTTGCATGTGAAGACACTCTTCTTCCAGCTTATGCCGGCAAGTCATCCTTGGCTGCATTCCACTCTCTTCATCTTCAGGCAAAGCCATCATCAAACGACTCCCAGCTTCTTGACGTTCAAGCAGCGGCAGGCAAGCAAACTCTATTCTCTTCATTGCACCATCCCTTCTCACATTTTTCTGCTGATCCTCTGGTCTGATACAAGAGCTGGTATATATAGTCAAAGCTTGTCAATAAATAGTAATCTGTGTGAAGCCATTGAATAATATGGAAAATTCTTGTGCACCTTGAGGAATCCCACGGTGCTTGTGGTTTGCAGTGCTACTTCTGATCTTTCCTTTTTCAGTTGGTGTGATGACTCATGAGGTATCAAAACAGAAGTTGTCCATTTATCATAAGTTAAAGGGTTTGTGGTCCTCAAAAGAAGGCTGTAGATATGGAGATGGTGGTGATTTACTTGTTAGTTGCTTTTCTAAGTTGTTAGGCTGTTGCTGGAATGGTCTTGATTGTAGGCGAGTCTGAGATATGGAGGGGACTCTGTGTGGCTCATGATCACGAGCTTGTTAGTTCTTTGACTACTTCTTTTGCAGTTTTTTTCCTCCTTTTTTCATGCATTGTTTGTTAGCATTCTCAAACTTCATAGGCTATCCGTTACTATGATGAGGATCTTGATGTATGGTGGCTATTGAAATTTGTCCTTCAGTTCCATTGCTAATGTCTCATTCTCTGCAAGCCCTTCTCTCAGGATTTATCATACAGGATTGCTCTGTCTGGTATAGATGCTTGAATACTTTATAGGATGCTTGCCAGTTTCCATTAGCGAGGTTCCTTTCCATTGGTCTGGTTGTGTCTGGTAATCAGCACTAATATAGCAAGGTATTCTACGTAGACGCTTATTGTGCTTTATGGTTTGAAGAAAACTTAAGGTGATTTGTTTGTAGTTCTCTGTTGAAAGGGGTGTTTTTCCGACCTGGTAGTATTAATGAGTTGCTAGTTTCTTTTTAGATTTGATGATTGATTGCTGTTATAGTATGATCTCCTAAAAAGGAATTTTACTGTTAATAGCAATGACTTTTCACAGGCGAATTCTTGGTTAGAGTGCACCTGTAAAGTTGTTGTGCGAAGCAATTTATATAATGCTAATCATCCATTGTCATTAACTCTTTTTTTTTTTTGTGTCATCTTTAAGCTTGCTTTAAAGGTCCATTCTCTCTTGTCGGATTGTGCTAAAAAGTTGGGGTGATGACTACAATGGGCCCAGTCAAGATTAGCTGCTGCAATCTCACACTTGCTCCATTTTGGCTGGTGGGGTTCATCTGACTCGACGCACTGGGATCGCATCTGTTCCAATACCCTTTGGACACTGAAGGTGGTCGCTCGAATTCATGCTTTCCATTTCAAATGATAGGACAGATCTCCTTTTGTTTCAGATTGAGTCGTCCGGCTTTTGTCCATAGGTGGTGGGTTCACTGGATGATTTGGAGCAGCTATTGAAGAATCTGATTCTGTCAAAGGATAGCTGGGGTCACTAATATTTGATCTGAGATGTGTCCTTCTGAGGTCCACTTACCTAATTATTCCACGGTATGCTGTTTATGAACTTCTACTCTTTGCCTGTGATTCTCATATTTTTTTTTATTGCCTTTTGCATATGTTTTCTTGGTCAACTTGCTTGTGTTTCATCTTCTTTAATATTTCTTCTTGCTTCAATCTCTATAAGATTAATCTGTAGAGAAACAAAATTATCTAGATAGTAGATTATCAATACACGTAGATCCTTCACAATCCTAGTCCATCTGACATGAAATCTTTCCTGCGCTTCAAAAGCTGGGTAAATAATATTACATGACTTCATTATCCGGGAGATCCTCTCCCGAATTAAATCCTTTTTAGGGAAGATAAGAAGGGTTTAATAGAGTAGCAGGATTTGTATCCATAGGGTCTGGAACATTTATCCAGGCCATTCTGGGCCCGATGGGCCTCCTCCTACACCAATGACATAATCAAAAGCAATTTTTGATGAGCGAGACCAACAAATTTGGCAGCCAGCATATCATAGTTAATTGGGCATCTCAGATGATTTTTTACTTAAAGCATTGCAATATCTTCTCCTCAAGTGGTATACTTCTGGTCAACCAAACGCTTGCAAACATATTACATGTAGCAAAGAGAGTAGCAATCACCACATTTGTGGGCATCTAAACTCTCTTGAGTTTTATTAACAACATAAAACAAAAGAAAAATATTTAAAGTTACCACAAGATATTGGAATGAAACTCTGGATTGATGTAAAATGTTTTTTATTACACATGAGCTAACAAAATGATATAAGGATTAGTGATCTTGTGGCTGGCCTGGTCATTAAAATTTTGACATAAGATTCAGATTAGGTATGGGCTGGGTTGCATGGATGGGCATACCACTTCCACTTTGACAAGGGAAGAAACAATTTTATAAGGATATTTTTTGGATTTTTCTCTTTTAAATGGAATAAAATTCTACAAATGAGCAATCGATGAATCATTGGGTCTCCTCTTCATGCTTAAAAATGTTGTTAGTGTTATGGAAGATAGAGTAACATACTGAGCATCTTATGATGGTTTACTGTCTTTATATTGCAAAATAGAGAACGCTGCAAATCCTTGATGTGTTTCCATAATGGTACCAATTGCCATTGACACCTTCATAGGTAAATATTGACATAATTGAATGTTGAACTACAATTATGAGAGCTTCACAGAATTACCTTTGTATGATCTGTTGTTAATCTTCATGCAGAAACAGGGGCTTTGAATGTTGAACTACTTGTTATTCTGATGGAGTTGGTACCAACAAGCACTATCCTCTTTAACAAGCTACTCCAATTGTCAATACACACTATTCTTTTCTCTTTCATATTTTTTGCATAATTATGCAGAACCTTTGATAGGTATGCAAACCCATTGAAGCATCGCTTAGCTCGAGGCCTGATGATCGAGGTCACAATGGGACGGCATAGATTTGCCCTCTCATCAGAGTGCATGCATCACTTAGTGGGAGAGTACGAACGATCTGGGGTTATCTGTTCAGTCGAAAGGGTTATCTACAGCTTCATTCAGAGCATAGGCACAAATTTGCCCATGGAGGTTTTCTTGCTGCTCTCCGATCCTGAGGAATTGGTGCCTGTTAAAATTCACAAACAAAGGTTTAGCCGAAATCTTTATTGGCCATAAGAGGCAGAGCCATAATGCATAGATAGGGTGAACGTAAGCCTTGATGCATGGTCGTTAAGAAGCAAACATAGATCAGAGAAGAAAAGAGGAAACTGGAATGAAGCAAGATGGGGCAAGAAGGTGTCATGTACCAGAAAGGAATCTAGTCTTGCTTCTCCTGCTTCATTGCCATGGTTATCATCCATGTCCTGCTCCTGATCCTCATTGACCTTTTTTCCATGATCATCACTGTGTTCCTTTAAGTTGGTGTAGGCGGTGGATGAACTCTTGATGTAGTAGATGTACTTGTGTTGGTCATCCTGGATGTAAACTATCGGGACATGGCTGAGCCTGGGCCACTCCTCGCCATTCTGAAGACAACTACGAAGCAATTGGCTGCTGCCCTCGATGTCGAGTCTCTGAAGCGCAGTGAATTGTGCTTGCAGGCCTGTCACCAGCCACTTCGGCAGATAACTCATTTTATTGTCGGATACTTCCAAGAACTCAAGTGCAGGGAGATCAGAGACATTTTCTAGGCCTGATTCATCGTGTATTTTCAATCTTTTCATGGAAGAGAAGCCGCGGATCGACTTCAGACTACCGACACCTTTAGTCTGCAATCTGGTTAAGGCTGTGGCATGGCGGCTCAAGGCTTCTGGGAGATCTCTCAACCTGGGACAATCAACAAGGTGCAGGTGGCTCAAGCGAGGCATGGCCGCCGCCGTCACCTCGTCCTCTCCGCTCACCCCCCAGTGCCATTCTTCCCAGTTTATCATCCCATCAAACCACAACTCCGTCAGCTTCGGAAACGACACAGACGAAGAAGAACGACGCTTCCCCCCAGCAGCTTCGCACCCCAAGAACTCTGACCCAATGGCTACGACCGCAGATGCACCTCTTATCCGAAGGAACTCCAGGTTGGGGAGCTTCCCCAGCGGCGGAAGCCATGGGCAGAGCCGGCAGTCGACGAGAACCAGACGCCTCAGATTACCAAGGAGCAGCCCGACGCTTGCAGTCGTCAACCAGGTAGGGTAACGGCGGCCGAAGAAATGCTGGATCTCGAGCTTATCGAGCGACGATGGCGGATGAAGAGCCGTGTCGAACACCCTCTCAATTCTCTCCATCTCCTCCTCCGCATACCCGAAGCTCGGCGGCGCGGTGTCAGCTCGGCAAGGTGAGCAGTGCATCTCCACCCACTCCAGGTCCTGGTTATTCCTCAACCCCTTCGCTGCTGCTTCTCCCGGCTCTGCAGCAGCCCATGCCCTCTCCAGCTTGGATATCGCCAGCCATCGAAGCCTGCGAAGGTTGCTCACCTCTTCCAAGCTGCACCATGCTCGCCCTGTGTTCACCACCAGCCCTCGAAGCACGTTGAGATGTTGCAGCCTCCCGATTCCGGACGGGAAGCCCTCCACCGGCACGCATTCCAGGTCGAGGCTCCTCAGGTTGTGCAGTTTGACCACGCTCTTGGGGAGGTTGCTTATCCGTGATCGATTAAGGATCAGATACTGCAGGTTTACCAGATTCCCTATGCTCTCAGGAAGCTCCCTTATGTGACAGTCGGAGAGATCCAAGTACCTCAAATGTATCAGCTCTCCGATGTGTTGCGGTAGCCCCAGAATCCTGGTGTCAGCAAGATGAAGCACCCTCAAGCGCCTCAACTTCCTCAGGTGATCATCCACATCCGTCTCACTCACGCTTGTCCTCTCCAGCAACAGCGTCCTCACCGACTCTTGCTTCTTGATCGCGTCGAGGATGGGCTGGATTCGCTGCGTTCCCGGGGCTATGACCGAGACCCGACGCAGCTTGGCCGAGGCGGCGCTCTTCCACCCTTGCTGCACGTCTTTCACGAACAAGCTCTCGTCCCTCGTCAAGAAATGCGCGAGCGAGCGGAGCAGGTCGTGCATGGTGCACCCGAACTGGTCGTGATACATGGGGTGGGGTTGCAGTAGGCTTCTCCGGATGAGCTCCCTGTAGTACTCCTCCCCTGCTGCCTCCGGCGTCAGGTCTCCTGCTGCTTGCACAAACCCCTCTGCTATCCAGAACTGGATGAGGTATTGCCTGAGATGGATGTAGTCCTCCGGGAACATGGCGCAGTAGAGGAAGCACTGCTTCAGCTGGGACGGCAGGTCCTCGTAGCTCAGGTACAGCGCCCCCTTGACGCCCTCGGGAAGCCCTGTCTGCGACCACGCCGCACTCCGGAGAACCTGCTCCCATGCCCTTCTGCTGAGCCCCTTGGTGCAGAGTACACCTCCGATGGTCTTGATGGCGAGGGGAAGCCCGTCGCACTTCTCCACTATCTTCAACCCTATGTCCGCAATCGACCGGGCGTCCCTTTCCTCGTCGTCGCCGTGAGCGACCTTTTTGCACAGGAGGGACCAGCCGTCGTGCAGCGGCAGCAGCTTCATTCTGTGGATGTGGACTGCCTTCATCCGCCTAGCGATGCCTTCGTTTCTGGTGGTGACAAGAACCCTGCTCCCCGCCGCCCCGCCCTGCAGAGGATTCCGGAGCAGGTCCTCCCAGATGTACTCGCTCCAGACGTCGTCCAACACGAGCAAGAACTTGTTCCCTCGGAGGAGGCTCTCCACCACGGGCTCCAGCAGCGCCCTGCTCCTGGCTCCGCCGTCGCTTCCGCCGGCGCCGGCGATTATGTCTCTCAGGACGTCGCTTTCCACGAACTCCTGGGACACGCAGACCCACATGCTCCTTCGGAAGCTGGCCTTGGTCCTGTCGTCATGGAACACCTTCTGAGCCAGCGTCGTCTTGCCGATGCCGCCTATCCCCACAACGGCGAGCGCGAGAACGTTACTCCTCGTGTCCTCCTTGGTCAGCAGCTCCACCAGATCCCTGGCGTCCTCTTCCATTCCCGTGCCGACGATGTCGGACTCCAGCACAGGGGAAGTCTTGCGACTGACTCGAGAAGTCGGCTTCCGGTCGGAGTACACCCTGAGATCGAACGCGGTCCTCCTGGCGGAGATCTCCTCCAGCCTCCGGTTGAGATCCCTGATTCTGACACCGATCTCATGGGTGAGCTCCACTTGCCGGCGGAAGCCGGAGAACCAGGAAAAGCGGCGGCGCTTGCGAGCTCCCGCCCGCGCCGTGGGTTTCTTCTCGGCCTGGACCCGGAATTCGTCGAGGATGTCGTCGGCGTCGTACATGGCGTCCTTGAGCTCCCTGAGCCAGTCGTCGATGGCCTCGTCCTCGATCCGCCGCCTCTCGGCGTCACGGAGCACGTGCCGTATCGTCCGCAGCGTGCGCTGCAGCCTCTGGATCTCGCCGGGGACACCCAGCAAAGCGTCCGCCTCCTCCATGGCCAAGTCTCCCAGCGTATTGAGGAGCCCGGAGACGAAGGCCTCTACCACCATGGCCATGTCTCCTTTCGGTCGATTCCAAGCAGATGGCTATAAATGTAAGGGACCATCGACATCAGAAAGGGCAGCTGAGGAGCCGATCATTCGTTCCATGTCTGCGCATTGACCACGAAGGGCGACTACATGTGAAGCAGAAGCAGCGTGGGCGCTCGCGAGAAGACGGAGTTAATCCAGCGTGGCTTAGCGGTCAACCGATAAACTGGTGACACAGTTGCCAAGGACTGGTCAACGGCACACGGTATTGGCATCTTACTATGGACCACTAGATTCTGGTATCTACCGAGACGAAATCATTTTCAAGTTATGCGGGATTTGGAGTTATTAAAATATTCGTATCTAAAACGATAGATATAATAAAATATATATTAAATCAATAATACGTTGATACATAATTAACATAAATCTCACCAACAGCTTGCACTGGTCATCGATATGTGTCGGTCATTAATATTAATGAATTCCGGTTGTCTGATATTTCATCACTTATACTAATTAATAATTTAAAATTTTAATTAGTAAATCTTGATTGTTTTACTTGTTGGGATTTTCTTGATTGTTTGACTTGTTGGGATTTTGGGGTTGCTATAAGCTTCAGTAAGCCTTAATGTATCGGAGTAATTAAGCTTGTTAGAAGAAAATATCATTGATATCTTGATCAGTCTGATGTGGTTTGAATATGTATGTGCAGAATTGTTTGATATACCTTGAAAGCACACATTCAGGTGGAAATAATAGAACTTTCAAAGCATACATTCAGGGAGAGGGGACAAATTATAGAGAATCTATCTTCAATCAAAATTATACACATGGTTATCATGTGAGATCTAAGTTACCATTCTCTTATTGGCTTATATGGACGAAGATTGAAGATTTAAAGTAGGGAAACACAAGTATTTTTTTTTGTCTATTATGATAAGGAAGATAATTACACACTTTCTTATCTTCTAAGTCTTCCCACCATGGTGAGCCTCAAGTCTTCCCTATAGGCTCTCTTGCATGATGCGGTTCATGAGGGCGTCGATCAGGGTGGATTTGTTGGAGCTATTCGTCCTCGGCACCACAAAGATTTCCCCTTCCCTCGCCTCACTAGAGATGGAATTTAATAGTGCCTCAATCCTATAGATAACCTCCGGTGACTCGAGGTCGATGACGAGGTCAATGACGAGATTGTTCTTGCATAAAAGGAACAACTACCAATCTTTCTTGTTCTTGCATAAAAGGAACAACCACCAATCTTTCTTCATGTTGTATGAGAGATCAATGAAGATGAGGATAAAAGCGACGGAGGCTTAAGGCTAAGTGGTTGTTGGTGCCACCTCTGGGAGCAAAATCATCGAGCTCGAGGATGTGGTGCTCTAGGGAGGTGTAGCCATCGCTTTTGATGATGTTGTTGCTGTGAGCATCGCCAACACGCTTGAAGAGATGTCGAGAGTGATGGACTTTTCATTATCGTCACCTTCGAAGTCGTGGTTACCATTAGCTTATGGGTTGTGGTAGTCGAGTAGGCTAAGTGGTGGTGATAGTTTTTGATATTTCTTCATGTTGTATGAGAGACTAGTGAAAACAAGGATGAAAGAGATAGAGGTGGAAGGCCAAGTGGTCGTTGGTGCCACCTCTAATGGCGAAGTCATCAAGCTCGAGGACATGGTGCTCGGAGAGGCATAGCCATCGCTTTCAGTGACGTCACTATTGTGAGCATCACCGACACACTTGAAGAGATGGCTAAGGGTGTTGGACTTTTCGTTGTTGGCGCCTTTGGAGTCTTGGTTAGCATTAGCTCAAGGGTTATGGTAGCCAAGCAGGCCAAGTGGTGGCGATAGTTTTTATTGCTTCTTCATGCTGAATGAGAGACTAGTGAAGAAGAGGATGAAAGAGACAAAGGCAGAAGGTCAAGTGGTTGTCGGCACCACCTCTAGGGACGAAGTTATTAAGCTTGAGGACGTGGTGGTCCGGGGAGGCGTAACTATTGCTTTCAGTAATGTCATCGTTATGAACATCGTCGATGTGCTTAAAGAGCTAGCTGAGGGTGATGGACTTTCCGTCATCATTGCCTCCGAGGGTGAGAGGCTCGAGTCATTAAACAAATGCTAAGATCGCATTGGTATTTGAGCTAAGGTGAATGCATTCACATGCGAAAATGGTATGTGAACATTCCTTCGACATTAGACCCTCATTTTACTACTAAAATCTTATCAAAAGATGTCATTGACATCTTGGTCAGCCCGATGTAGTCCAGACCCACATACATAGGAATGTCCAGGGTGTCTATAAGGTGAAAATATCATGCTTCTGAGGCGTCACTTACACGAAGACTGAGGTCTAAAGAGGTTTCCTGATATGGTCATTCTAATACTCAAGTTAGTAATATGAGGTTCCTAAATGTGGATTCGAGTAATTCTAAAAAGGAGATAGAGCTTTCCCCACTTGTTTGGTATATATTTTTATACATTAAAGGATGAGAAGGAAGTTTATGATTGTCTTATCATAATGGGCAAGAAGGAAGCTTGTATTTATTTGCTTTAAATCTTCATCCACATAGGCGGATGGGTGGAGAGTGACTTGGATCTTACATGGCAACTATGTGTCGATTAATAGTAGATTTCCTGTCATTTGTCTGTCCCAAAGGTGTGCTTCGGGAGCTTTTATGTTTCTACTTTGGAGGCACTTTAGACAACCCTACGCATATGGGTCCGAACCATATTAGGCTAACTAAGAGGTCAATGATATTTTCCCATAACATTTTGATGCTAGAATGAGAGCTCAGAGAGATCGTCGGTTGGTGCAGTACCCAAGCAAACTTTTGGCACTAGTGGCACCTCTGGATATAGGTGATTGCGTTCTTGCGCAATGTCAACTAGTAGAACCTTCGTCAAAGCACCTTGAATGCAATGGTTTGTCCTATTATGTGCTTTTCATAAATACCTTTGTACACCTCGATAAACACCCTCTCAACTTCTTATGGTGTCAAACACCTATCGAAGGATTAGCTGAAGGACCTACAGTACAGACGATCTGTGTCTATAATACGTTGATACATAATTAACATAAATCTCACCAATAGCTTGCACTGGCTATTGATCTGTGTCTATCCTAGTCATTAATATTAATGAATTCTAGTTGTTTGATAATTCACCACTTACACTAATTAATAATTTAAGGTTTTAATTAGTAAATCTTGATTGTTTGACTTGTTGGGACTTTGGGTCAACTTAGATTAGCATTAGAACTTGTTGCTGCAAGCCTCAATGTATCGAAGTAATTAAGCTTGTTATAAGGAAATATCGTTGATATCTTGGTCAGTTTAATGTGGTTTGGATTTGTATGTGCAGAATTCGTGGTTCGGATTTGTATGTGCAGAATTGTTACCCTCCTCTCATTCGCCTATATGGACGAAGATTGAAGATTCAAAGTAGGGAAACATAATTTTTTTTTTGTTTATTATGATAAGGAAGATAATTACACACTTCCTTATTTTCTAAGTCTTCCCACCATGGTAAGCCTCAAGTCTTCCCTCCGTTATGGTAGATTTTGGGTTCTCTCATCGTAGCGAGTTTCAAGTCCTCCATCGTGGCGGATTTTGGGTTCTCCCTTCGTCATGGCGAATTCTCTTCATGTGGGTCGGGATTTTTCGACCGCGATAGTCGGAACTCCATGGAGATCATTAAGGTCTCTTTCATGGTGAGCATAGGGTGCAAAAGGCCTGCATGATGTAAATGAAGATTACCTAGAGGAGTTGCCCCTCGAGCTTCTCACTGTTGAGAGTGATGGGACCCTGCAGGCTCTCCTGCATGATGAGGTTCGTGAGGGCGTCGATCAAGGTGGATTTATTGGAGCCATTCGTTCCAGCATCACAAAGATTTCCCCTTCCCTCACCTCACTAGAGATGAAATTTAACAGTATCTCGATCCTGGAGATAACCTCCGGTGGCTCGAGGTCGATGATGTGGTCAATGGCGAGGTTCTTGCATAAAAGGAACAATTGCCAATTTTTCTTCATGTTGTACGAGAGATCAATGAAGATGAGGATAAAAGGGACGAAAGTAGAAGGCTAAGTGGTTGTTGGCGCCACCTCAGGAAGCAAAATCATCGAGCTTGAGGATGTGGTGCTCTAGGGAGGTGTAGCCATCATTTTTTATGATGTTGTTGCTGTGAGCATCGCATGCTTGAAGAGATGTCGAGGGTGATGGACTTTTCATTATCGTCACCTTCGAAGTTGTGGTTAGCGTTAGCTCAGGGGTTGTGGTAGCCGAGTAGGCAAGTGGTGGCGATAGTTTTTGATATTTCTTCATGTTGTATGAGACACTGGTGAAGACAAGGATGAAAGGGATGGAGGTGGAAGGCCAAGTGGTCGCTGGCGCCACCTCCAATGGCGAAGTCATCAAGCTCGAGGACATGGTGCTCCGGGAGGCATAGCCATCGCTTTTGGTGATGTCACTATTGTGAGCATCACCGACACGCTTGAAGAGATGGCCAAGGGTGTTGGACTTTTCACTGTCGACACCTATGGAGTCTTGGTTAGCATTAGCTCAGGGGTTGTGGTGGCCGAGCAGGCCAAGTGGTGGCGATAGTTTTTATTGCTTCTTCATGCTATACGAGAGACTAGTGAAGACGAGGATGAAAGGGATAAAGGCAGAAGGCCAAGTGGTTGCCGGCACCACCTCCAGGGATGAAGTTATTAAGCTCGAGGACGTGATGGTATGAGGAGGCACAGCTATTGCTTTCGGTAATGTCATCATTATGAGCATCGTCGATGTGCTTAAAGAGCTAGCTGAGGGTGATGGACTTTTTGTCATTGTTGCCTCCGAGAGTGAGAGGCTCGAGTCATTAAACAAATGCTAGGATCGCATTGGCATTTAAGCTAAGGTGAATGCATTCACATACGAAAAGGGTAACTGTTGCCCCCCTTGAGTGAAAGTACTATGGATTAGGGAGAGGGCCTCCTCACTTGAGCGTTCGTTGAGAGGGTTAGTAGGTGAATATTCCTTCGACATTGGGCCCTCATTCTACCACTGAAATGTTATTGAAAAATGTCATTGACATCTTGATCAGCCCGATGTGGTCCAGACCCACATACGTAGGAATGCCTGAGGTGTCTATGAGGTAGAAATATTGTGCTTATGAGGTGTCACCTACATGAAGACCGATATCGAGAGAGGTTTCCCGACCTGATCCTTTCGACACTCAAGTTAGTAATATGACGTCCATAAATGTGGGTTCGAGTAATTCCAAAACGGAGAGAGAGCCTTCCTCACTTGTTCGGTATATGTTTTTATAGCTTAAAGGATGAGAAGAAAGTTTGTGATTGTCTTTCTTCTCATAAAGGAAGAGAAGAAAGTTTGTGATTATCTTTCTTGTCATAATGGGCAAGAAGGAAGCTTGTATTTCTTTACTTTAAATCTTCATCCACATAGGCGGATGGGTGGAGGGTGACTTGGATCTCACGTGGCAACTATATGTCAATTGACAGTAGATTCCCTATCATTTGTCCGCTTTGAAGGCATGTTTCAGGAGCTTGTCATTTTCACTTCGGAGGCACTTTAGACAACCCTGCGCATTTGGGTCCGAACCATGTTAGGCTAACTAAGATATTAATGATATTTTCTCATAATATTTTGATGCTAAAAGGAGAGCTCAGAGGGACCGCCGGCTGGTGCAGTACCCAAGCAAACTTTTGGCACTAGTAGCACCTTCGTATATAGGTGATTGCATCCTTGTGCAATGTCATTCAGTAGAACCCTTGTCAAAGCACCTTGAATGTAATGGTTCATCCATTTAGGTGATTTCCGTAAATACCTTTGTACACCTCAATAAGTACCCTCTTAACTTCTTATGATGTCAAACACCAGAGGAAGGATTAGTTGAAGGACTTACAGTACAGATGATCATTAATTATGCAATACCATGCTTAATGATACTTGACCTTTTGAGACGTCGCGGGGTCAATAGGGAGTGCCTCGTCTCTTTTGTAACGTAAGATCTTGTCGATGCAGCTCGGTTCTTCCTTGATTGTGGCTATGTCATGCCCTTCAATGGTTCGAGTCAATAGTGTCTCAACAATCGACCAAACTTCCCTCAGAGCTTGGGTGGAGGCTAACCTAACTAGTGTGTTAGCTTGGGCATTTTCTGCATGAGGTACCCACAGCATGCACGGTCGAGAGAAGCTTAGGGCTAACTGTCGCACCTCAACTAGGTACTTCGCCATGGTCTTGTCTCGAGCTTCATAGCTCCTGTCAACTTGGCTCATGACTAGTTATGTGTCGCTGAACACCGTCAAGTCCTGCACTTGGAGCTCTTAAGTGAGTCGGAGCCCTAAAAGAAGCACTTCATATTCAGCCACATTATTGGATATTTTGAACTCGAACTATAGAGCTTGTTCATACACTTCCTTGTTCGGATATTTCAGGACAAGCCCAGCACCATCCCTTTCCGATGTGGTGGAACCATTTACGAATAAGGTCCATGTCGAGAGGGTGTGCTCGTCGACTTCGATCTCGAGTAAGGGGGTTAGCTTCGATATGGAATCCACCAATGCATGAGTCTTAACATACATATCGAATGTCAAACTCGCTCAGCTCTACCGACCACCTCAGCATCAGCTTTATGCCACA
The DNA here is from genome assembly GCA_001649415.1 of Musa itinerans. Taxonomy (NCBI): domain Eukaryota; kingdom Viridiplantae; phylum Streptophyta; class Magnoliopsida; order Zingiberales; family Musaceae; genus Musa; species Musa itinerans. The sequence goes on from LVTN01000237.1 coordinate 294,158, forward strand.
AACCCCAAAAGGTCCATGCTATATTGGAGATGCATCCACTTTAGTCAGTAAAGGAAGTGCAATAGTTAATGGGGTGAATAGCGATGCTTAGCTAGTCTTTATCCTAATCCAACTATAAGTGTTTGCCCTTCTTTTAGGCCTTGAAAAACCCAAAAGGTTTTTTATAGATTGAGAAGTGCTAGGAGGCATTTGAGAAGCTGAAGTACCACTTCGCCCGATTGTCGCGTCTCTCCTCTTCCATTTCGGGTGAGGTTCTCGGCTTTTATCTCGTTACCACCAAGTAGGTTGTTAACTCGATATTGGTGCGGGATGACTCGAGAGTTTAAAAACTTATTTATTATGTCAACCATATACTAAGTAGAACCAAAGAGCAATATCTTCCCATCGAGTGGGTGACTTTTGCACTAGTATTAGTGACAATAAAGCTTCATCCATATTTTCAAGCACATCCCATATAAGTGATCACCAACCAACCACTTAGGTAGATCCTTTCGTGATTTGATGTCTCGAGATAAATGTTGAGGTGATCGGTAGAGCTAGATGAGTTCAACATCAAAGTGTTGATGGATTTCATATCAAAACTGACTCCCTCACCTGAGGTCGAAGTCGACGAGGACATTCGATCATATCCAAATATAAACATATGGTATGATCGATTCCATGATATCATCAAATAATAATAAATACTTTATGATCAATTTCGAGCACACGCTTCAGTCGATGCAAAGTGTCGAACCATCGAAAAGAAGCATTATCATTTGAGGTTCAAGGATCCCGCATCTTAAAGCAATATGACATTGATTAATCGTGTGCATGAACCTATTTGGCTACCTTTCATCGCCCAAAGGACGACTTCCCACTTGCCAACGACTCTCAACGTCGACTCAGTCTGTGTGGATTCCTGACCACGCCTGTTGTTCCTGCCCTACAGTTGGGATCCTCTCTCTCTCTCTCTCTCTTTCACTCTCGTCACACGAATAGAGACAAGACGACGGCTTCCAAGTCAGTCATCCTCGTCGGTTAATTCAACTTGTGCCTCGGTTAATTCAACTTTTCTAGAACATGTCTTGACTCAACCTGTGAAGATTGAGATCAAGATTTTACTATCAATAATAGTCAAGTTTTCTTCAGCTGAACTGATATTAACTTATTATATGATGCTTCAGATCCCCTAACCTTTAGTAAATTTATCACCAAATTAATAATATTTTAAATATAGATTTTCCTAAAACAAAATTCTTAGCTAATTACTATGAACTATCAGAGTGGAATCAGTACGCATCAAAGTGGAAGCCTCGATGACCAACAAAAAAATTGTTGGGTCGTCTTAAAGTTTCTGAATAGTCTCGACATTTAGGCAAAAAGAAGAAATGGCATCCCTCAGACAAGATCATATATACTACCTAATCTGTGACAAGAATGAAAGATGAGAGACTTCTACCGCAGATGAGCCAATTGTTTTGCCAGTACAAGATGCAACGACAAAGCATTCACATATCGACTGTCAACAAATGCAAAGACTTTTATGACAGAAGATGCCGAATGGAACAATAAATCGAACGTGCACGCGACATTACAATAGAATGACAAGTTGTACAATGAATAAGAATTGCAATAGAAGGTTATCGACGTACCTTCCGTGGCTGAATTCTACTTGCTATACGACATGAGCAGAGTCTCCTGGTTCGCATATCAACACAAGCCTGTCTTGCGGGAGCTTGCTGGCCAACTCAGGTTGAACCTTTTGGTATTCCTGCTTGATGAAGGCAGCGGCTTTATCCGTAAGATCAGCATCGACCAGGGCAAGGCAGCAGCCTCTAAATCCAGCACCGCTGAAGCGGGCTCCGAAAACACCAGGAGCCTTCAGAAGGATTTCATAGAGATCTATCATCTCCTTGCACCCTGTATCGTTGCACAAAAGATATATCATGGTGCAGTTGTATCTCAATGTGTTCTCCGTAAGCTACTTTCATGAGTTTGTGCCGGACATACATCAGGAAAAGGCTTAAGCAATGAATGAAAGGTCACTATCCTCCAAGGTGCATCAAGCAAAAGCATGCAAACACATACTTGATCTGATATGCCAAGGAAAATAGGTATTGGACATACTGAAGATGGTCTTGATCTGAACATGCATTATTTCTCAATTCTTCATTTTGATGTCCCACCACTACTGGAAAGTGTATAGCATTTCGTCTCCTGATTACTTATCTCCGGGTTTTGCACCCAAAAAAGATTGCACAAGGATTGGTTTTGACTCAGTTTTCATCCCAGTTCCATCCCGTCCTATGTATAGTGATTAGAATATGAAACGACATAGGCAATCAAATGTAATATGTTGAGCTTGCTCTTTATGGTATTACAATTTACTTCCTCTTTTCTCGACTGATAGCTTCTGGACAGTAAGAATCACATCTACCCCATTTATGGCTCCTAGGTGCTACCACCAGTAGAAATAAGGAACTCAAGGACTACATGTTGGTTCTAGATTAAATTATCAATAAATGTTTCTCAATAGTGAAAAAGTAGCCTACAAAGCAACAATGATCAATCAAGCAAAGTAATGACATTCACATAACATGGTATCTGAAAGAATTTCTATTTACCACACTCATAGTTCTCTATGGAACTGAGACCAGAAGCAGATATTAGCTTCCCAAAATCATCCAAATTTCCAGAAGCCCACGCCTTAAGTCCTACGATGCAAGAAAAATAGCATAAAGTTAGTGCAATTGAACCAGATGATGAAAAGGCCCAGAAAAGAACTATATGCAATTTCATTTTATGTTTAATAACGCCACAACTTTACTAGTTGCACTGTTCAAGACTATGCAAATTGGTTTCTTATCATTTATTCCAACTATCTTTTATTATGTCATGAAAGTTATCGGATAGTAGTACTGTTTGCCCACAGAATATATAACCAACAAATGGACGTTCATGACAGGATCTTCGTACATAAGAAATAAAAATCATCTGAATATGAGGAAAAAAAACCTTCCTTAACCCGCTTATTTTCTGAGAAGTAGTGGAGAGCTCTTTTTGCAAGATTCGGTTTTAAAATACTCTGCAAATGGACAAGAGAAAAAGTAAATTAGAGAACCAAAAGAAAACAGTAGACAATGGACCAAAGTGTTCAACAATCCTTTACAGAGAAAACTTTAAGCGGTTGACTGGTTCAGTGTCAACTCCTGTTTACAACACGGACATGCAGCCATGGGTAAAAAACAAAAGGATTTGTCTTGAGTCTTGACATTTCCAAAATTTTAATTTCTTCATGGTACTGTACAACTGTACATGCTTGATAAGTGATTCCAGGGTATGATGGATGTGGAAGTGATGGTGACTATAAACAAAAAACTTGCGGTCCATAATTGTTGAAATATCAAAACGGACAAGTTTGTTAAAAGCAAAAAGATTCATGATGAGAAAGGAAAACACTGGCTGAACTGATACCCACTAAATTAAGCATTTCTATTGAAGAGATCATGTTTGCGCATAAGTCAAGAGTTACATACAAACAACAGAGATGCATGTCCATATCTTTTCATGTCTCACCAGAGAAATGGGACTTAGCTCAGTTATTGTTTAAAAGCTTGTTAGAACTAGTGGTAGACTGCACCAAATCATAAATTGGAGGAATGAATAAGTACCTTGTGTGCTTCAAAGGAGTCTGGATCAACTGGTAGGGCAACGTAGAATAGATGTTATTAGACTTGATTCATCCTCACTAGGTAACTTAAATTATTAAAAAAAAAATTTAAGTTTCACACTTACCATTGCAAAGAAGAGGTTCCAAACTTCCATTACCCGAAGCACTGTAGATGTGGAATAGTAACACAACAGCATATATAAGAATTTCAATTAGAAGATATTACAAATCATCAGTAAAATATTTCATATTTTCCCTACTTCAATTTGATGTTCTAAAATATTCTATGAGAACCAGTTGTCTCATTCAGGCACAAGAATGACTGCCAAGATGTAACCAGAAAGAACTTGTGTTGATGCATCTGGGACCTTTCTGTGCATGTTGAACAATGTACCATCAGTAAGAGTACAAATTGCATGGCTGGCATATGCAGCACATAGATATCCACCTTCACCGTTCACCATGAATGAGACTCGGAATAAATCCAGTAAAAAAAAAGTTCCAAAGTTGGTTGGACAAACACCAGAAGCTGGCTACAAGGCTACATAAACCCGAAGCTAGCTAGAACAGGGCAATCTGGTATTGCAAAAGGAGGCTTAGGAAGGCATGATGACAAAGCCTAACTATAAACTATAACTCTTATCATCATAGAAATTGCATTTGGTACTGTCTTGGTTGTTTATATTTGATCAAAAGCGTGATTTGGAGGAATGAAATATGAACATATCATATCAAGATCATCCTCCTCAGCTGTGTTGATGCATCGGGTAACTTTCTGTGCATGGCTGGCATGTTCAGTACATAGATATGCATCTTCACTATGAAGAACACTCAGAAAGATATTTCCTTCACAATGAATAAGTCTCAGAATAATCCAGTAAAAAATAATTCAAGTTGGTTGGACAAACACCAGAAGCCAGCTACAAGGCTACATGAGCTCAAAGCTAGCTAGAAAAGGGCAATCTGGTGTCACATAAGGAGGCTTAGGAAGGCATGATGAGGAAGCCTAAGCATGACCTTAAGTTATCATCATAGAATTTGCATTTGGTACTGACTTGGTTGTTTAGGTTTCGGAACCAAAAATATAGGTTTCGGAGGAATGAAATATGAGCTTCATATCATATCAAGATCATCCTCCTCATTAGTATATATAATGTCACTAGGATATGAAGAAGTTGGCATGAACAACTTCTATTCAGGATGTTCCTTGTAGGAACCTCCTACCCCCAGCTTGGCTTCAATGACTGTCGGCTCAAGTATCAGCTTGATAAGATCTTGATAAGTATCGGCTCAAGTATCAAGTATCAGCTTGATAAGTATCAAAGGTCATTCTTGAGACGAGCATGACAAAAAGTAAATGTTACTCAAAGCTAGAAGGAATAATTGCTATGAGGTTCAACTCAATCTAATGGGCTTGGGTGTAAGCTCCCAAGTCAACACCAAGAGGGTCCTGAAAGAGCCAAGAGGCAAATGACAAACTTAATAAGCAATCATCAAGTCTAGCAAGCATCTAGAACTTGGTACAATAGACTCCATGGTTTCTTCTAGCAATTTTTTTGAGAATGGGTAAGATTAGCACCATACTATTTATTGAAAATAATAATGATTCTTAATGGAACAAAATTCTTGGTGTCTCATATGGAAGTAAAAAAGAAAAACAAATTTTTCATCAAGGATGATGGTAGCAAAATTTTGGCCACCAAATTTATGATGGTTAAAAGCAATGATTTTATAGTCAGGTGCCAATAACTTGCCATTCTGGACTTGGATCTACGTGAATGTGTCAGAAAGGTACAACACAAGCCCTAGTTCATTCAAGTACAAACTAATCTCAGTGTGAAGGGATTTTGTCAGCACCCCCTAGGCATGGCACAAGAACCTGAAATGGAATGCAAGCAGATAAACTTTCATGGAAGCAATGGCTTCATGCAGAAGTAAAGGATCAATAGTGCAATGATACGCAAAAAATAAAATGCATATGCATATTCACATGGTGCAAGATGCCACATTTATGTAAGCAAAAAAAAAAACTTACTCTAAAAGAGTTTCTGCAGCCTCTCTGCACTCTGAAACTCGGGTATTATACCCAGAGTTCCTCATGAGAGGTTCCTTTAAGCCTGAAAATGCCAATAAAATCTTGTATGTTGCTTGTCCTTCGGATTGCTGACATTTCTGCAGCTCTGAGAAGTTGGCAATATCGTATTTTCTTGTCTACCCAATAAAAGCCACAATCAACAAACAAATAAATGCTAAAGGTTAGAATAGCAATACATGTTATAGAACGACATCCAACGGACTTGTTTCATATAATTGTGGAAGAAGAATGGTTAAGAACTAGTATGAAAAAATGTTTAGATATCAGAGTAAGTGAGTAACAAAAAAGTTCATGATAGACGAGCTTAGGCTAACCAGTCCCCTTAGGACTTCACCAGAGAAGATGTAAAAGAAGGTTTATCCATTTTACAACTTGACCATTTAAAGCGAATTATCAACTTCAGGACCGTGAAACTGATGAATTTAGTCTGAGAAAAATAAGTGTATTCTTACTGGAAAACCAAGTTATGCGGCTTTGGTTGATCATAAACTAGAAAGCAAATAATAATCAAGCATGAAAACTAGTAGCAGTCAATAATGTGAAACCAGGATGAGTAAAATATCAAATATCTGAAAAAGTTCATTTTTACCCGACAATAGTCTAGCCGTACCTTGCAGTCCATCCAGGTAAGATACCCATACTTAGAAAGCAAAATAGCTGACTGATCCAGGATACCATTTTTGAGGTGTAGATACTCATTCTCAATTAGCCTGCAGATGTGCAAGTTAACTGGACCAGATGATGCTTCTTTTATCAGAGAGCAAAAAGTCACAATTTTTAATGGCAAGAATTATATTTAAACACAAGCACACTGAAGAAATTGACTACAAAAAATATAAATCAGTGGCATTCCAATTGGTTTCCTGTTCATCTTTCCATCATGACACTTGGACCAAGAATGCCATAACAATTTTTAAATTGTGTTGACAAATCCATCAACAGCACTGTGATCATTGACTTGAACTTTGCGCCATGCTGTTCAGTGCCATGCGAGTGTGGCTAGCATAGCTAAAGCTCGGTACAGAGATATGCTGGCTGAGAAAGATCCCATGCCAACCTATGCAGGTTGGCACATATTATGCCTGCATATCCAGGCATGCCCCTTGCCTCAAAAGAGTTTAAAAATAGTTAAAAGAATCCATTAATATAATGTGTTACGATACTTTTGATGTAACAAGATATTTGATTTTGCAAGATGTAACAAGATATTTAGTCATACATAAACACATTGCTTTGCGGTAACAAATTAAAGACGAGGGAAGAAATGTATGCAAGAAATAGAGAAGTAAAAATGTATCAGCACAAGAATATGTTGCATTAAACTAATCGTAAACACATTTTATGGAACACTTTGGAAAACTTACCGATCCAATTCAATATTATCTTCAGGAGCCATGATTTTACAATTTGTTGTTTCCAAAGCTAATAGGTAAGCGATGCCAACCTGTTCGTAAAAACAATCTACTATGAATAATTAGATCATAGAACTTGCTACTTGATAAAAGATATCTAAAGAAAAGTGGAATGTTAAAAGAAAAAACAGTATCTGCTTGTCATCCAAAAGCATAGATCTAATTTAACTCGAGATGAATTGGATGAACGTTAGTCCCTCAACAATTGAAGTGCATTAGATGGATCAAGTGCATGTAGTACATCTGACAGAGCTATACATCCAAATTGACTATTCATGTTGGGACCACATTTAGATGTCATGTCTTGAATATTGCTGGTCATGCATTTTATTGTTGTAGCAAAATGAGTACCAAGATTGATCTCATTATAACAGATTTTGAAAAAACATTACTCTTATATATAAAATATTGACATAATAGGCCATCAAACTATAAGTTAATTAATTGCCTCTCACAGATTTTCAAAAGACAATTTAGAGAGCTAAATTAGTAATATGACTAAATTACCTTGATTAGCAATTCTACACATGAAAACTCTTTCCACCACATTAAATTGTATTCTACTATCTCCACAGCATCAGCGTCTCTAAATGAACTAATACAAGTGCATGAATTGACTGTTGCACCCACATATAATTTTGTTTTATAATGTGCAACTTTAGCTAGTGTATTTATTTTAATCAATCTTGTTACTAATGACAATATTATTTAAAACTACAAGAAGACAGCATAAGTCATAACTGGATTATTTATAGTCACTGTACTATACGAGGACACAATCATCTAACCATAAGGATTTTGTTCTTATAAATCTCATTACAAAACTTTGGCATAAGTCCCACAACAATAAGCTTTTCCATGCAAATGATACAGCCAAGTTATAACTGGATTATTTTTTTACTTAGAAACACTCAATATGTCTAGCAGATCTGAAGATGTTAAAACCGAATCTTGCTGTCCTAAACACAGTAAATACCTCAGCAACTCCTGATCAGAGTACTATCAGTTATACAACCTAAGATTTTTTTTCTTTCAACCTAATATCCTTTCAGTGGTTCTTCAAATGTATAGAGTTACATCTCAGAAAAATAGAGATGGATATTCTGAATGATGATTTGGCATGTTCCCATAAAGCATCTTTGCTAAATGATTTCATAAGATGCATTAATGTATCAAAAATATGTTCGACATATAACAAACAGCGCTATTTGCTTTTTTGTTGAAAGTATATGACATTGGCCCCAAACAATACACAAGGGAGAAGCATAAGATATGCAAGGAATGGTATCATAATCAGTTTAAACAAAACATACAGCCGCGGAGGAGCTAAGCCCTGAACTATGTTCCTCAGAACCGCAAATGAACCCAGTGATACCCTGCAATACCAATTTATAAAAAGGAACTTTTAGGTCATCAATTTTGACCACAAGAAAACACAACCTTTCAGTGAAATAAAACCATCAGTAGTAGTTTTGACATCAAAAAGAAGAAAAAAACAAATGTTCACACATATAGTCATTTGCAAATTGCATATTCTAGGAAAACATATGCATACCAAAGAAAATGCTAATGAATCTGCAGATACATCTGCAAGATACAATTATCGATTGATGGCATGAGAGCTATATGGAGGACATGTTTTGACAGCATAGTAAAGTTGCCTGAATTGGGACTTGGGTGTGAAGTATCAAGTCACATATACAGACCATTTGCCCCTTTGCTCTCAGGTCAAAGCTGCTTACATTTGACCCTTACCAAACTTTGTCCTTCTTTAGGGCAAAACTGTATATTTAGAAATCAATACATCCTGATATATCCAAGATTTAAAGTAATTATAAACTGTAGCTAGAGCTCCCAAGCATAACTGTGGTTGTAATTTGTGATAGAGGGAAAACAATATATTAAAATCATTCTCGGACATCTACTACACTATTTCTTAATCTTTTATGTTCCTATACAGGTCATGAATAAATCAGTAAGTTTGCACAGCTTTCTTTTGGGGAGAAAATTAGAAATATTTGAAATGATGACACCAAGTGAATTGGAGTATGGAGCATAAGCCAAAGCAACTTGGAGGCTGGGAATTGAAATTCCTCAAAAAGATTTGCTTTGGCACATGTATTATCGAAAGTAAAGGCCCTTTCAAATGGTTAGGAGTGATAACTTGTCTACCATGTGAAAAGATTTTCTCAAATGTTAGAGTTATCTCTGAGACTAGAAAACGAAGTATTACTAAAATTTTGGCTAGATATATTAAATGGGCCAATCCCTAAGAAATTATCTTAGATGTATGCCTATAGATGTTGAGTTAAAAAGAGGTGAGACAAATTGTCTTAATGGTATGAGAAGAGGTAAGGCTAAATACTATCAAATTAACTAAGGATATCAAAGTACTAGAAACAATAAATTTAAATTTAAATACTATCAAATTAACTAAGAATATGAATTTTCATTAAACTCAGTGGTGGCAAAAGATCCTTGTTGTTATATGCCCTTATTCACAAGAAAAGCTATTATGTTGCTTCTCTTTGTAGATGAAGTGAAGCTAGCATTAGCTAGTTCCCAAGGCTCAATGATTCCTTTGGGGATAATCTTCTTGAGTAAGTACCCAAAAATGGCAACAGCTTTGAATTATTGCACCATTTTGGACATGAATGACTCGTTGCTTTGGAGAGTCTCTCTTAAGGCTAAGTTCTCAGTCTCATCATTTAACAATCCCTAGGGCTCAATGGATCCCTTGGGGAAATTAGAAGTTTGTTTTCCAGAAAGTTTGGAAGGTAAATGTACCATTTAAGGTAAGAAAATCTGTCTTTCTTGAGCCATCTTGTCTTGAGCAATAAACTATATTCTAGGGACTTTTTCAAGAGAAAAGATTGGATTAACTGTAATTCATGTGAAATGTCTAATGAATAAATTGATTTAGCTTACTGGCACTAATCTTGACTATGACTAGGCTAGCAGGCTTCTAGCCTGATACGCAACAAGCTGACTGGTCTTCATTGAATAGTTCAAAACAAACTATTTGAATGTCAGATAACTTGCTTTATTTAGCAAATGATGTCCATGTATCACAATGTAGTTTGTGATCATCTATTTGAAAACAATTTCTTACTAATCAAGCTAGATTCAAGTAGCAAATGATGGAATGATAAGAACAATATTAATCAACTTAAGCTAAATTCCTGTGGTGTCAAGTCAAGCCTAATAAATCGGTCCAATTTTTGTGTTGTTATAAAGAAATCTTTTGAATACTTATTAGCAGAACTAAATTAAGACTACAACATCTACTTTGTTACTCATGTAATCCATATTTCCTGACATTTCACATCCTGGAATGTACTGACGAAAATATAAAAGGGACCAACAGATAGCACTAAGTACACAGCATTAGATATAAAACTGCTCAGAGTTGTAGATTCTCAGTGGTGTTGTACTCATTTCCTCACTTCTAATAGGTTCATATTTCTATTTATTGAACTTTCTAATAGGTTCATATAACCTTTTAGTGTTAAAACTTTTTCATATTAAGATCTTGAGAGCAATATGTCTCAAATTCATCGTCAAATAAGATGATGAGGTGTTTTACTTTTGGTGCTCATAATGCAAAAGATATGTTCCATCTTTAGAAACCTAGATGCAACTGATATACCTAGCATACACATATATTGAACACAAAAAGGATCTAAAATGTCTAAGCCTCAAACCAAAAATATACACCGAGAATGTAACCGTTGTTGAATAGACATAATAATATAAATTCAAAACTATTAACAGGGTATAAGTGATCTTTTCAACCTTAGTGAGATGATGTCCTTTACTTTGCAATGCATAAAGCGCACCTCTGGGGTAACATGCCCAATCTGGTTCTTCAGGAATTTTTTTGGGGTGTTGAAGTTCATCAACTCTGCAAAAACCATAAGCTACTGCAATCATACATTTTTTACTGTGAATTGCAGGAACAAATACCACAAAAGTAAATTGCTTAGCCATCATGTATCAATATGTCAGAAAGCATCTTTGACAGAGTAGCCTTTATAAGAGTCAAAATATTGAAGATGTTGCACAAAAAATTAAACTAGAATTCGTTTCACATAAGAAAAATGCAAAAAGACTGCTGAGATCATTTGAAATGAAGTTTGGAAAACACAATTTTTGGTTTACTGAGTGAACATCTGACATTTGAAGAAAACCTTATATCTTCATCAGATAAACTTTCAACTATCGTAGATTAGATATGTGAAGCAGTAAACCTGATTCAGCATTGAAATCAAATGTAATCGAAAATATGCTCCATTTGTAATAAACTTGCTTTACTGCTTATCATCCTAATGGATGAATGTAAATTATAAGGATCAAGAATGTTTTACATGTCTCTGTAACACAAATATAGGAGTAGGTTTTTGCAATAAGATCGATCGAGTGTCAAATTGGTCTGCAGTGTCTTTAAAACTAAATAAAAGTGCCAGCTTATAAGCACTACTCCATCAATTATATTTATACACACTTAGCCATCACAAAATTCTAATGTTAGTCAATTCTAACATCTCAGCATATACTTTTCAGACAATAATTCCATTAAAATGGATGAACAAGATAGTCTGCCACTGTAAAGCTTGTAATTTTTCATAAAGATCCATCAGAGGTATCACTATATGTGGGATGGCAGCTCACACAAGTTGTCCAACCCAGACCATAGTGCAGCCTAGTGTTCCCATCAGTCACAATTTTACAAAGAAAAGGGGAAAAATCTGAACAAACTGTACATAAGAAAAGAAAACTAGCTACTTCTACAGCATAAGACAAAAAACAATTTTCTGAGATTTATTTGACTAAGATGGCCAAAACGCTATCAATGAATATCTCAAACCAGATTCAAAAAGTGGTTTATTGATGCTAGGTTGGGAAAAGTCAGAATATGCTTAAACAATCATACTAGATAAGATCGGAAAATATCAGCAAGTGCCCTAATATGCCTCAATTATCAAAATGATACTGATAAATGTCCTGCATTTCCTAAAGCATCTGAAGAAACTGAACAAATTACTCTAGGCCAAGGGATATTAACAAATAATCTGAAAGATGATAGACAAAGCCATCATTGCGACTGTATAATATGCTGATCATACCAAAAGCAATTTAAAGTCACTAACAGTCTAGGGATGTGAGGTGAAAATAACTTGGCAACAGATGGAGTCTTTTGTAAGATTTTAATTAGATGAACCAAGTTTTTCATATCTTTGCAATCCAACGGAAAGGCACATTTTCTTCTGATTTCATTCTTTAATGGTACAACAAACACTGTATCAGCCTAATATGAAAAGATCCATACCTAAACTTTACTTCTCCATGAAGTTGTCCAGACCGTAGTATAACCTACAAGAGTATATTCAGATCAACAGCATCCGAAGCAACCAGAAATGGTTTTAAGTTTTTTAATAATATCTTGGAGCATTTAAGGTAAACCACAAGAAAAGAAATGTATGAAAGATATAATGAACCGAGGCAACAAAAACTCAACAAAATATATAGGAATGTGGAACTTTTTATTAGGTATATAATTCTCTTATGCTATATAATTCTCTTATGTTTTAAGGCACTTGTAATCATCCTGTAAAGTCTAAACCAACCAATCTTTTGTGTGCATCATGTGCTGGTCCTAAACCAAAAGATAATCTATTAGGCAGCTGACATCCAGAACTTCGTAAGGACAACCGATATCCTGAATTTTTACTGTATATATAAACATTAAGGAGAGGGTTGCTATGCAAGCTCCTTTGAAGACATGGGTACTCAATTCACTTGGAAAAAAGAATGCCTAAGCACACAAGAGCTATGTTAGTAAGTTCATTTGATTATATCGGTCCATTACAAACCACTAAACTGATTAGTTAAAGTAATGAACCGGTTCAATGATAAAGAAGGAGAAAACGACTCTGTCAAAACCCCCTATGATGTGGCCTATTTGGTGCAAAATTCTACAGTTTCTACCTACCAAGATACAAACATCAATATGTCCACTAAATCAATCCTCGATCTAGATTGTCTTTCTTTGCCTGAGTCCACAAACTGGACAGGACAACACAAATATTACAAGTGGATTTGCTAGTTAAGGACATCTCTGAGGCTGATCCTGGAGAAACTACAGGAATATTGAAAGAACACTCTCACAATAAGGTGATTTGTATATATGGTGAAAAGATTTGGGTAACTGAAATCCTTTGAACAGAGAAAATAAAGGAAGAGGAATCCCAAGTGGCGAGCCACTAAAAAGTGAAAACTAATAGGTGGAGTGAAGAGCTCAACAGGTATGCTTTACAAGTGAAAGGATGACCAGGACTTCTCAATAAGGCTTACTTTCCTAAAATAACACATCTAAACCACTTGCATTGATTTTCCATAACGATGAAATTAAAGAAATAGAAATAAAAAAAAATATTGTCTTTCTGTAAACATCATATTTATACCAGTTACCGCACTCAGTTTTTAGTAGTCTATCTTATGAGTATCAATTTCAATAACATTTTGCACAGCTAAAGATAATAACCCCTTAAGATCAGTGTTCGATAAGACAAAAAAGAAAGTCCAATAAGTCATGGCAAGGAGTGCAACTTTGGTTAACTGCTGCAATATCTTTAATCAGCATAACAATATCATAGTGCTCTTTCCACTTTGACGGCCATGTACAATACAACTACTTAGTGGAGATGTATCATGATACGCCTGCTTAAAGTTCAGCTTTGACCTGTCCAGAAAGAACAAAAACTACAGTTTAACAAAAAAAAAAAAAAATCTACAACCAATAAGAACTTTTGGTGAAATTCTATCTGTATACAATGGGCACTGTATTGTCGATCAAAGAATATGATTAAGTACTTTAGTTTCATGATCAGCGAGAGGGAAATTATTTTGCATAAACCATAAGGATTTTAAAGACTATGCTCTTACCTGAGCATCAAGTGAAGGTACAAAGCCCAGCAATATTCCCATATTGATAGTCATAGCTGTAACGGTTCCTCCCTATAAGAAATTAAAAGAAACAGAAAAACAAGTTGGTGAATCCGGTTCTCTTATATTTTGGTACAGATCTTTATTTGATTAACAAATAAGGATTACATTTCTTATTTAATTTATAAACAAACCGCAGAAATCATTATTTAATTTATTAACAAAAAAAATTACATCTCTGCATAACCATTCTGTTAATTACCACGATGACTTTTAACATGAAATTTCAAGTCATGCAGCACCCTAATTCCAACTTTTAATGACTATGAGATAGGTTTTGTATGTGGTCGGTCGGACTTAGTTGGTTTTGCTTAATTCATGCAGCACTCTTGCAATATCCGCCTGTAAAGGGTCACCTTACCCGTAGCCTCATGCAATATCATAGGGACATGCAAAAAAAAGTTGGGTTGGTGGAAACGAAACAAAGGATTGCACAAGTAATCATTTAAGCAAACACTATATAGACACTGTAAAATCTAAATGATTGTGCAACATAGGATCAAAGGTAGTTCACCATACACAAAGCCATAGCGAACAAGCGCCCATGCAACATCAACCTATCCTACGGCAACTGACATTTCGCACTGCAAGACTGTCAACCAGAAATCAACTAATGGCATACCAAAATCAGGGCTATATCAACCATTTTCACATACATGTGAAGCTGCTCTACCTACAATGCTTGCATGTTTTACAAATAAAAAAACCATGAAACAAAAACGTTCTCAACAGCAAAATAGGGCTGACAGAACTACTCCATATCCCTTACAAGTTGCATAGGAGAAAACACTCGAAAACATTGAAAGACAATGACAAACAACATCAACAAAGGGTCACAGACATGCATCAACTGTATTGCTCCGTGACAATACGAGGAGGGGAATCATCTTGACAGGAACCCACATGGTTAGACAACCTGTATTAGTTCTAGTAGGCTTCAGGTTGTAAAGGTTGCTATTTCCATCAGATTCACGATTCTGTAATATTCGCGATCAAGCTTTCTTTCACTGTCATCATTGGCACCAAAATCAAGTGGTCCCCAACACTTGATGAAGCGGTCCTCAATACTAGATGAAGCAGTCTCCAAATCAAGTGGCCCCCAATACTAGATGAAGCATGACCAGGAGGAGGATGCTGAAGTCCATGAGGTAGGATTTAAACTTGGACCTGGGGAACTATTGGGAGGATGAATCTGAACTTGAGATGCCAAACTCACCTCCAGATCCTCCATGGCACACGCATCAGCCGCAACTCAATCTTCATGAAGACAGAGTACAACCATGAACCAACAACCATTTCAAACACAAGCCAGAAAGCTCAACGATGACCTCACGTGATAGCAAAATACAACGACACTCAACTGTCCCCACTGGATCAACAATCCTACAATTCTCAGGTGGCTCAAAATCAATAACCACAGCATCCTGGACTCATGCAATTGATCGCCAAAATTGACTTTCCAAAATTTAGCATCCATGACCTGACCTAGAAGCCACTCCCGGAATGTTAACTCCCTCGTCTAAGCCATCTTCCCACCACATACTATAAAAAGAAAGCACATGAACACCAAATCCGAGAAACCTGCCTTAAATGCAGGGAGCGGCCACATCTCAGGGAAAAGAAACTTGATTGTCTACGGCAATATTTGTTGACCGATTCCACATGTATTATGAAATATATTGTCTACAACCATTATCCATTAAAGCTCTACCGATGCTTAATCTATTTCAATATAGAAATCGATCAACAAAATGAGGCGAGAAACAACGGAAACAAACCTGATGATCAATGTGGGCACCGAGAGGGCAAATCCGATATGGCGAAACCACAACCCTCACATCCCTAACATCCGCGCCACTCATCTCGGACACCTTGTTCCTCACCGCATCGAGCTGAGCACCGAACAACACGTATGAAACCAAAACAATATCACCACACCGCTCAAAAACACGACCAACCGGAATAAATTCACAAAACGATGCCAGATACAAAATGAGAGTTCGATCGCTCCGTCATCGGTTTAGGTAGGGGGGTTACCTCATCCAGCGACGGCCACGAAGAAGCCACCATCCTCGCCCGCGGAAGCCGATGTCCGCCTGGATCTAAAACCAACCCCCTTTTATAGAGAAAGATGAGATCGATCGACGCGCCGGTAGCGAGTGAACGAGAGGGGAAGTCGTTTAAGTGTTTGCGAAAAGGCTGTATACCTTTAAATTATCCCAACATTTCCTTGATATTAAAGAAAAGGGAATGGGATCAAAAATATTTTTAATTATAATTTAAGATTAAATTCAATTAGAAAAATATTTTGAGATCGATTGCATGGAATTTTTCTCATCATATATATATGCAAGACATTATTTTTGGCCAAATTAAAAATATTTAAATTACTATTTATGATTTATATTAATAAAATTAATTATCTCAAAATTTCTAATTATAGCATTTATTTTAACATCTTATTAAATGATTTTTCTATTTTTTTCTTTATGAAGCATTAATTTTGTAATAATATTATACCTAATGATTTAAAATCTTATTTATTAAATTTTAAATCTAAAATATTAGTTTGATGACCTGATTCATTTAGAAAGGGGTGAAAACTCAAAACTTAAGATTGAATCAATCTTCACGGCTTACTTTTATATGTATTAAAAAAAATTACATCTAAACTCATAAATCAAAATATTTATTTTGTTCTATGATTAATATTTGTTCAACTATAGAATGCATTTAATTCTCAGGTTTACAAAATAAATTTCCCCATTGTACAAAGCTAAAAAATGACATTTATAGCTCGAAAGGCAACGTAGTTACTATACGTGCTAATTCACCACACGAAAGCCTGCACCTCGCGTGTCCTCGACCGTCTGATCTGGCCGGTACCTTCATCACGATTCGTGGGCCCTTCGTGTTGGACGGTGATCGACCACCCGTTAGTTAGCATGTATTTATCGCACACTATCCTCGTCTTGTCATTGCTTGTCATTTCATGTTTTCACCTGTCATTTCATGTCTCCAATTGTTTCTTCGGCCACAAGTCGACGATGTCTTGGCATCAAAGAAAGAAAATTAAAAGAAGGGTCGGGAGATGGCACTGTGGTTAGTATGTCACTCCATTCAGTGGTTGAGTTAATAGTTTAGTTAGCCAATCTGTTCAAACATAACTACTCTCTCTCTCTCTCAATCACCATTATTAACAGAAGGAAGAAGTAAGGGATATATTTAAGAGATTTGTACTGAATCTTTTTAACTATTTATAACTTTCTTTTAACCCTTAATATTCACATATCTGCAAAATGATGGAATGACTCCAATACAGAGGCCAAAATCTCATCTTTTCCCCCTCATAGAGGCCAAAATCTACTGTTGGAATTCCTAAAATTGGTCTGTAAGATTATGTAGCTGACAGAGAAGGCAGATTTCTGGGGAGATTAGGAGAATCTTTGTATCTTCTAATCAGAGATCTGCAGAGGAAGGCTGCTGGGTTTAGGTTATTTGGCCAGTGTTTCAGGTATGTTCTTGCTTTCCATCTAATCATCATGAGAATGCTTTTGTTAGAGTATCATCTCAAAGAGTTCCATTTTTGCATATGGAGTTAGGAGAGTTTCATCCATCTTTGTTGGAATCGAGGGGTGTTTGGTTGCCTACAAAATTACAGATGCAGGTAAATGCAGCAGGCAATAGATGCATTTATGTATCTAATAATCATCAGAATGCTTTATATCTCAAATGGGGACATCTGCATATGGAGGTAGGAGGGTTTCATCCATCTATGGTTGAATCAAGGGGGGGTCTGCTTGCCTGCAATCAGAATTGCCTATGTTGAATGGTTGCAGACTATGGTTAATGCTGTAAGTAGCAGTTGGATGTCTGCAACATGTGAAGGAAAGGGAGGAGGGATATGTGCATCTCCTTTTTGGATTGTGATCTACCCTGCATGCCAGGCTTGTAGCATTTTAGATCACAAGTAATGTTGCAGTTTATAGGGGGTTTCATTACACAAGTAGAAGCTGTAGAACTTGCAGTGACCAAACAACCCAAAATGAATATGGAGAATTTTCCGATCAAGTTCAGATATCAGAGTCTGATTTCTTTTTTGTACATGTCGGAACTCTGGCTCGGTGAAAAATTGTTGTACATGAGATGCAATGATTTCATTTCCTGTATTGAGCTATTGGAGTTATCAATTGATTTTTCTGAGCTTCTTATTTGAAAGAAACACAACAATTTTGAGAGTGATCAGACCTCCAAATTCATTTCAAAAGAGATGATGTGGTTCTATCTTGATTATGTCTGCTAAAACAATCAACTATTAAGTCTTGACCTTTTCTTGGTTTGAAGGGCAATTTGGAGGAGCCTCCGTCAAAAAAGAGGAGAAATCAAGAAGGAAATACAGAAAAATCACAACTGCCCGAAATGTCTCAGATAACAGACAATAGAGAAAGTTACACAATCTTTAGTCTTAACTATTTAGGTATATTTACTGTACATAAGATCCGAAAAAAAGGAAAAGATAGGAAGATGGTGAGGGAACAGGACACAAACAAATCTATCTTGACCTAGAGATCTTACATTCTTGGTGTTGTCACGAGGCGGTATTGGTACTTAATAGGAAATCTGCTTTCTTCGTGTCACAGGACTTTTGCATCGTATCACCAGCCTCCCTAGGCCTGGACCTGCAACTAGCTTTCTTTGCCATTTCTTCTCTACAAGCATATGCAGTTACAGGTAGTTTAGTTCTCTTGAGCACATTAATTTGCTGCATCCAAGAATGAGAGATTTTGGTGTCTATCAATTACATTTTAGATGGAAAAAAACTTTTCTTATCAAGCTATACCTCTAGCAGGACTGTTCTTTTCATCTCACAAAATGCTCAATCTGCTTCCAGCCATTGATGATCCACTTGAGCTTTCATATCCAGACGGTGTGGTTGAAGATCCATTAATGATATCCTGAACATTAAGAAAGGAAAGAAGGATCATAGGGAGCCATCTATTACTTGTTGGTCTGAAATTTTGGTGGAAGACTATCTTTTGCATGACATCTTGCATTACATATCATGATAATCTGACAATTGTACACAATCTCGATGACAATAAGAAGATCTGAACTTATCTTACTTCAGTTGATTATGCATGATGCTCAATTTTTTTGTATGCGAGAAATTTAGAAGATTCAAGAGAACAAGTGTTCTGCATGTCCATTTTATATATTTGTTTAGATCATGGTCCAAAAAATTATTGTATTTCTTCCTATTTGCTGATGTATTTGTTAAAGAACTGGAAATATACTTTTGTTTGGGATAGCATTATATGCATATAAAATTGTATGGCATGTAACTGATGCCACATTTTTTAGTATCCTTTGATCTAGTTAAGAGTATTGTATTCCATGGATACTTCCTCAGCTTACTAACATTCCTATATATCCACATGGTATGTTAGTGGAGTCTGATAATTGCTGCTCATTGTAACAGAGAAGAGTTGGAGAAAGACAAGAGCCATACTTGTGTAGAAACTGGGGTGTGCATGAGTGAGGGGTGCGGGTTGCTCCCAAACACAAAGTACTGCAATTTCTCCTCAGCATGATCTCTGAGTCTGTCAAGTTCTGGCAGTATGACCGTCGCAAGATCTGGTCGATCCTTCCGTCTGAGCTCTGCACACTTCAGTGCCAACTTGGCTAACCTTAATGCTTCCTCAACTGGCCAATCTGGTACTGATTGGTCCAGCATCTCTGTGAATGTTCCTCTCTCGATTGCACGCTCCATATAGTGTGCCAACCCCATGGGAGATTTGCTAGTGATAATTTGCAACAATATGATTCCAAGAGAGTATATATCAGACTTTACACCGAGCATGCCAGTTTGCTGATACTCTGGGTCGATATAGCAGAATGTGCCAGCAGTGGCTGTCATGCAATACTGGGTGGTATGGTCTGCTACAGTTGGTGGAACCAACCGGGCAAGTCCAACATCGCTGATCTTGCTGACGTAATTCCTGTCAAGGAGGATGTTGGCAGGCTTAAGGTCTCTGTGAACCAGTGGCTCTGGTTTAGTCTGGTGTAGAAAGAGGAGGCCTGTGCCAATCTCTGCAGCAATCCGGAACCTATGCTGCCAAGGAATGGGTGGTGTATTCCCTCGCCTGAATAAGCAATCTTCCAAGCTTCCATTTGCCATGTACTCATACACAAGGCAGCCATGTTCTGGGCAAGCACCCAGTAGTAGAACCATATTTGGATGTCGGATGCAGCATAATATTTCAACCTGTGTATGGGAGATGATACAATAAAAATGTTACACATATACACCTATATGACTCGATGTGCTAGTTGCTTCATTTTGCATAGACAGTGCTTGCTCTGAATGTATGTGTAAATTGTAAATTTTCAGAGTTCTGATAGTTTGAAGCATTGTTGCATGTGTTTCATACCTCTCGCTGAAACTGCGTTCTGCCTTGGGCAGCATCTGGACGCAGAACCTTAATGGCAACAGGCGTATGATCCAGATAACCTCTGTAAACAGGTCCATAACCACCTTCTCCAATTTTCCTGTCCTGTGAATAATGGTCAGTGGCTACTTCTATCTCCTCTATTGTGTACTTCCTATAACTGAGACTTGTATGTGACAGTGCTTCAAAATCATTCTTCTCAGTCTCTGCAATCACCTCTGCTCTGATGTTCTTTTGTGATTTTGATACTGCAATTTTTCTGGATGCTTCGGCAGTTTCTCTTTGTGCAATAGCATTAGCCGCTTCTTTCACCAGTTGAGCTTCTTCTAATCTTGGCTCATCCTCCAGCTTCCAGCGTTGCAGCTCCATTGCCTGCAGCAAAGGCATCGTCTGAAAACAAGTTCAATCTTTGTGACAGCAATGGATAAATTACCTTCTGTTTAGCTGTCAGTGCTTCTCTGCGTGCTGTGCTGTACATGTCCATGGTTTGCTTGAGTTCTAATCTCAGCCTGTTCAGCTTAGCTTCAACATCTTCCTGAAATTTCAAAGGTAATATTCACATTCTGCTATGGCATTGGTTAGTGGTTTCTTATATACCAGTGATTGTGAAAACTTGAAAGCTGGCCTCGGCTTTGCTTTACTTCTCTTTTTCTTTACCATCCCTTGTAGTCAGACTCACCTTAGGCTGAGATGATAGACTCTCACTAGATAGGGAAGCGACCTCATTTCCAGATGAGCATGATGACTCAGAATTGCAATCATAGGTGTCTGAAATGTTTGACAATCTTGGAGGATAGGAGCAGGCATTGGCAAATGATTTATCGCCATCAATCATCATCTCTCCATTAGATTTTTTGGTTGAAACACATGTTCCCCTAGTAAAAGGTGACCTAATTGAGGCATTAAATCTAATGTTCAGCATTGGAGGGTAAATTTCATATGCAATTTTTTCTTGATTTATGGAAATTCTTACTTGATCGATTCATCCTCTTTTTGCAGATTCCGTGGAGCAAATGCAGCTTCACTTGGCATTAGGAGATTCCGATCTTCAGGAACAGAAGTAGCAAAAAACTTGTGTTAACAGGGGAAAAGAAGAGACTGCAATGGTAACTATACTGATGGCAACACAGACCTTTCATGTCATTCTTGTGACTATGGTCCAGTGAGTCAGGTCTAACACTTGAAAGGCCTTGGATTTGCTTCTGGAGAAGAGAGAAGGCTGGAGCTGGCCGGACGGCATTCTTCATGGAGGATACCTTCCCCTTATGGATGAGGTAGACAGTACAGAAATCAGGCACACCTTTGTAGATATTGGTACTGATGTCTGAGTTTCTGAATGATCTGAGGAAAATATGATAGAGTTGGTTTTGAAAGACATATTTTTCAGCCCAAACAGATTTCGACTTCAGTTGTAGAAGTGCTCAAGTGATTTAAGATCACCTGACAAATCCACCTCTTGATGATGATGAACCAACCACTAGCTTTTCAATTGCAGCATCAGCAACGAACCCTATGATCGCTTTGGCAACATCAGTGTCTTCAAGTATGACATCTTTGTTATATACCTGTTGAGGAATACTCAAATTCGATATACGTAAGTTAGTGCATGAATTGGGTGATCAGCTGGAATCTGTTAAAAGAAGCGAGCAGAAGAAGAAATTGTCCATGCTGTGGATTTTCTTGATCAGCTGGAATCTGTTCAAAGAAGGGAGCAGAAGAAGAAATTGTCCATGCTGTGGATTTTCTCGAGTGGGTGACAATGTCAACTACCCTTCACCAGGGCTTCCTCAATGAAGTATAATGGTATATCACTAGACTCTTAGCATTATCCTAGTTCGTAGAGGAACACTGTCTGATCTTAAGATATTGCTACAGCCACAGGAGATAAGATATAACCATATCTATTGCTCAATTTATTGTTTGCTAAGGAAGAAACAACCAATCCTTCACCATTTGTGGGTGTGTGGAAATGATCTAAACATATCTGATGTTGAGAATTCTTTAATATAACCTCACGGCATCTTAATTGATCCTTTTTCTATTGCTGGCCAGGAAAGGACCAGCAGGTTCATCATCATTTGTGGGGCTATGGAAGTGGTCTTAACATTGAAATTTTTGGATGTAACCGCAAGGTATCTTCATCGATCCTAAAATCATCACCTTGTCGAAAAGGAACAGCAGATTCGTCACCACATTCGAAGAAGGGAGTCATTATGCATCACCAAGCAGGTATCTCCAAGCCTCATACACAATTATTCAAACAGGTAATCTGCTATGTTTAAGATGATCATGGCTTTCGATGGGCTCTGTTAATTTTCTAGTACTCACATCAATAATTGAACAGTAGATTGGTCGATGTAATCACTAGATTGAAATTTACTATGTTAAACTCTAAAATGAAAGCAAAGATGACTCACATCCTTTCTTGTGCAAAAGCATCGAAAAGGGACAAAAACGTCCCTTGCATCGTCTCCATACCCCGCTGCAATGCATCAAAAAGAGAAGGGAGAGTCGTTACAACAAAGATTTCATGAAGACAAGGCTGGATCAAACGAGAACCAGGGGCAAGTCCGCTTACACTTGGTGTTGACATGGATGAGGGTGAGGGTTTGGCCTTTGGTGACAACATTGTCCAGAGCCCATCTGAAGGCAGCTTGGCTGCTCTTGTCCCTGTCGACGGCCACTGCTACCAGTTGGCGTGCTTGGCCATCCGACTGCTCTTTCTGTGACATGACTCTCTGCATTGCTTGGAATCGGCCATTCTCCATCATGTCAGGAGCAAGATGATGAGCCGCATCATGGACAGCAGAAAGAAGAGAGAGCTTACCACCACAGTGCAGCCCCTCTCCTTCGTTCCTTGGGTTCCTACTCTTTCTCTCTCTAGCAGATAGTGTATGCTCTTTTTCTTGGTAATTCCTCTCTCTCTCTCTCTCTCTCTCTCTCTCTCTCTATGAGCATATGTTGAATGCCTCTTCTTTATATCAGATGAGGCTCTGCGTGGATGTGGCTGTCGGTTTTCTGTTGGAGCCATGCACGTACTGCAATGTATCCATGCTGTCCTGCAGAGTTGGCTGGTGCTGTTTCGGCTTCTGCATCGTTTTGGATCGTTACGATTGCGTGGCGTGGGACATTTCCGTTAACAAAATGACAGCAAACAAAGCCGAGGGTTAATTAAGATATACAATATTTTTTAAAAAAATGTTAATTAATATAATCGGTAATTATATGGATTATTGTTAGTAATATTTTGAAATCAAATCCCACCTTAACTTTAAGATAAAATAGTAGATATAAAATCACACATGTATTATCGTAATATATGATATAGCACAATAAGAAAGTGATATATTTCGGAAGAGTCATAATGTTACATATTATTTTTATGATAATATATAATTAATTATAGATTTTTTTAAATAAAATATTTAATTTTATTTCTCCTTACGCCATTGACTCTATTGACGAAAATACCATAGAATTTACCATTAAACAACTCTTGAACATTTCATAAGTATATAGATCCTAATATGATTTTTGAAATTATAATGATCGAAATACTAAAGTTAACTAATTACATGGGATAATTTATAATTAATCTAATATTCTACTAAATGCGAGGTATGAAAAGAATCAGTATAAATAATCTTACTTCTAACTACAGTAAGAGTAATAATTTTTATTTTTTTGACT
Source organism: Musa itinerans (assembly GCA_001649415.1). Lineage (NCBI taxonomy): Eukaryota > Viridiplantae > Streptophyta > Magnoliopsida > Zingiberales > Musaceae > Musa > Musa itinerans. Next base: position 318,461 of record LVTN01000237.1, read on the forward strand.
CAAATCATAGTCTCTTTAAGTGGGAAGGGAATAGCCTTATCATTGTACAAAATCTTGTCCTTAAAAATATAATTATAAAATTTGGATCAAATTTACGGAGTGCATTGCAATTCAGTTCATCAAAGGATAAAAATATATATATATATATATATATATGTATATAGGTTACTATCACACCCTTTAACTTTATATTCCACTGTTATCATTATGTTTCATTTATTAAAATGATGGCTTATCATAATTAGAGGAGAATAATATAATTATTATATCTGTGATATTATGATGGATAAGTAACCCATCAAATTAAGGAGCTTGAATCATTGAATTAAAATGTTGAAACTCAAATTAATGATTTTATCTATTTTAATATGAGATTAAATTGGGTGTGTTACAAGTAGCTGAGGCATTCATTAATGAAAAATTAGGAAATGTTTTGCATATTTACATTTTGTAAACATGGAGAAATAATTTATTCTATAGTCTATGGAGAAATAATTTTGTAAACATGGAGAATTTGCATATTTACATTAAGAAAAGTTCAAACATTTCATCCTTTGACCCAAAATAGCATTAGGCACTTTAGCAAATTAGCTCTATAGTCTATTACTCCACTATATCCTAATTAATTTATTATTATTAGAAATAATTTTAAATTATTATTATTATTATTTTGATTGAATCAAAGATTTCCATGTGTATAGGGCTTGATACACATCAGTTTAATCCCCCACAGGACAATTGGTTGTTTATGAGATAAGAAGAAACATAATATTATTTATGTTGACTTAAATTTTTTCTCAAAAAAAAATATATGTCATATCTATCGATGTACTAACACTCGATATATTTGTATGAACTAGTAAATCAAATTATGAATAGTTTTAATAAGATTTAAAATTTTATTTTTTGATTTATTTCATCTATTTCATAATCACGACAAAAAGGGGATACATGTTAAATTATGATTTTAATTAGAAGAAAATTTTCAAGAAATGACATACCTATTCACTATATCAATTATAGAGGTGAATGGTGTGTATCACATGAGATTTGCTTTCCTTGTTGATTTATACTTATTATATAAAAAAATATTTTTAAATGAGTTATTCGTGACATTTTATTAGTAAATATCTTTTGAAGAGAATGAATCTTTTCATGGATGAATCAAGAACTGAAGGAGAAGGAAATCAGCCATTAGTCTAAGCTAACATGTTCAATTTCATCAAGTTCTATCAATTTACACACTCCACACTCTCAAGAAGTATCTGCAATAACAACAGTCCCCAAAACCTGCCTTCCAATGTCTCAATTCGCATGTTTCACGTTGACTTCCTGTATACAGCCGTCCCCCAGCGACTTCTGCAGTTATCTGGTCTTCGTCCTCAGCCATTGCCTTACATGAAAACCCTTCATTCACTCTCCTTTTATCTCTTCGATCTTTTCCAGCACTGTCATCAGCTCCCACCTGCTGTCATCATCGGTTTCGCAGCAGGCCATTGCTATCTGCAGCAGCTTCAACATCTCCTCTTCGTTGTTCTCGGTCCCCTTCATGTTCTTGTCGAACACTGGGCTTGCCCGTTCGTCACTGGCGATTCTGTTTACCCAGCTCGCCAAGTCCCCCGCGCCTGCTTTCCCCTGGGTCAGATGATTGGCCGGGAACTCACCTGTTAGTATCTCGAGAATTAGTATCCCGAAGCACCACACGTCGCTCTTCTTGGAAGGCTTGCCATGGCGGGCGCACTCCGGGGACTTGTAGGCCACCATGACCTTGGAAGCGGTTGCCTTGTTCATCACCGGCACGAGGGCGTAGTCCGCGAGGAGGGGCTCCAGTGACGGGTCGAGCAGCACGTTGGAGGACTTCAAGTGGCCATGGGGAACGGTCAGCATCGGGAGCTCCTCGTAGAGGTAAGCGAGGCCTCTTGCTACGCCTTTAACTATCTTCAAGCGCGTCGGCCAATCGAGCGGTGACTCCGTCGAGCCGCGGTTTCCTGGACGTGGAGTTGCAAGGCAGTTCATGATCGTACTTCGCGAGAAAAGAGCTTGGGATTTCTGATGGCATTCAGATCATGGCGTTTACCATGCAGCATGTGAGCCAAGCTTCCATTGGGGACGAACTCGGTTATCAGCAGCTTCTCCTCCTTCCTGTAGTAGTAGGCCACCAGAGGCAGGAGGTTTGGGTGCGACAACCTCCCCAGCCTCCTCATGTACTCTTGGAAGTCTTCCCTTCCCACACCATTCATCTCCTTGAACCTCTTCACGACCACCGCAGGGGCGTCGACCAGGGTGGCCTTGTAGGAAGACCCGAAATTTCCGCTGCCAAGGACTTCGGCTGAAGCCTTGAGCAAATCCTGCATGTCGAACTTCTTCCTTCCCTCCGCAACGAACGTCAACTTCCCTTGCTCCTTCTTCGGCACCTTCTTCTTTTCCCCATCGTGATCTGCTGATCCTTTCTCCACACTGGCTGCCTCCAAATCCTCGATCCTTTTGGATTTACCGGGTTGAAGCTTGTCCGTTGTAGTCTTTCCTTTTCGGGCGCGGCGTCGAAGGAGGAAACCAATCAGTCCGATGAGTAGCGTCAGGACTTTAACTGCTATCAGTATGATGCCGACAAGAAGAGCAGGCGCGAGCTTCTTCGGTGGTGTGCATGAGACCCCTAGCGGTGCTCCACAAAGGTTCTTGTTGCCTGTTTAGTCGAAACAGAGTTACCTAAGGATCTGTTTTGTGCTACATATGGGAAGAAAACGAAGACTAACCTTCGAACAGACTTGCACTCATATTGCTGAGCCTCTCCGGAATCGGCCCGTCGAGATTGTTGTAGGAGACGTTCACCATGCGCAGCTCCGGCTGTCGGAGATCCTTGAATCCTAATCAGGACTCGGAGTTGGTCAAGACGGAGTTAGAATTCGAGTCAAAGCTAGAGTCAAGGTCAAAGTCATCATTCCCTTCTTCCTCGTCCTCATTCGATGATTACACAAAGAACCCTCGGGTTAGTTACCTAAGGATCTGTTTTGTGCTACATATGGGAAGAAAACGAAGACTAACCTTCGAACAGACTTGCACTCATATTGCTGAGCCTCTCCGGAATCGGCCCGTCGAGATTGTTGTAGGAGACGTTCACCATGCGCAGCTCCGGCTGTCGGAGATCCGGCAACTGCCCCTCGAACTTGTTGCCATCGAGTCCCACCTCCATGAGCTTGGTTGGCACCGTCAAAGAGCTCGGGATCCGCCCGGATAAGTTGTTGTGCGACAGCCACACCTTCTTGAGCGCCCGCATTGCCGAGAACATGCCGTCCGGTATCTCACCGGAGAACCGGTTCATCGACAGGTATATGGATTTCAACGCGGGCAACTTCGTGAAGTCCGGTACCGGTCCCTCGAAGCTGTTGTTGCTGAAGCTGAGCGAGCGGAGGCCCAGTAACCCGGCGAGGATGTCGAGGTCCAACTTGCCCGACAAGCCCAGGTTCTCCAGCTGCAGCGTCGACACATTCCCATTCTCGCAGTAGACGCCGGTCCACGCGGAGACGTTCTGGTCCATGCATGGTCCCTTGCCGCCGGCCCAGCTGGAAAGAGCAGCGTCGCCTCCGCCGGAGGACAGCGTCGCCCTGAACTGGAGTAGGACGCGGCCGTCGTCCGACATGGCCACGGAGTACCCCCACAGCGTGAAGGACAAGAGGAACGTGAGGAGCTGCAGAGGCCATGAATCCGCCATGGCTGCGGCACCCGGGCTATTTGGACGTCGAACTTGAGACGGTGCGGATTGGGGTGGGTGGATTGCTGGGGGTTTTGAGGACATGGTTGTGGGTAGGAGAGGCTGGTTTGAGCTGTTCACCGAGATGTCCGTGGCTGGACCCGCGGTCAACACTCTCTAATTGGCAGGCCGTGTTGGGCCCCATTAATAGCACATAGGCCCCGCGTAAAACAAGGGGGTGTTGACCTGGAGGTCTGCCGCTTCTCCGATTCACGCGTGTCTTAGCTGGGCTGGTAATATTGACCGAAAGCAACACGGCTAACCATCCGAATCCAAACTCGAACCCAAACCCGATTCAATCAGGCCATGTACGCTCGTGTGTCACTGGAGGCATCACAGGGCCACCACGTCAAAGATCCAAATAACAAGAAAGGTAAAGTAGCGGGTCTATAGTACGAAGGTAAACGTAAATAACAAGCCTACTGCTACCACTCCACGCCGCGCCCACGTGACCGTACCTGTCGCGGTCTCCGGCGTCCCCCGTCTGGGAAACGCACCCTGAATCACTTAACTAAACGTTCGTCGAATACAAAGCGGCCACGCAACACAATTCGAGTGGGGCCACATATTCAGCCAATTACAACTTGGCTAACCGGTCCCTCTTTGCATGTGGCGCATGCGAACGCGTACTCGAACGATTCCGACTACTGCTCCCCCGTGCTTCCGCATTTGGAATTTCGAATCGACGCAGCCCAAAAGCGCGAAAATGTTCACGAGCAATAACTTTCGAAACTCTTAAATTCATTACCCAGTTTTATACCAAATTTTCTATTGGCGAAAATGGTGGCCCCAGATAGTTTCACACGATTCCATTGCCTTTTTTCTAAAGAAAAAGCAGGTAAATTGACCGGGTAAAGTTGTTTCTCGATATTCCCTACACTTCATTCTCTCTCCCTCACTGGCATCCCGTCAAGCTTTTGTCTTCTCTCGATGTCTGCGCTTATCTTAAGATGGGCCAATTCGAATTCTCTCTCTCTCCGATTCCGCATCTCCTCCTCCTTGGAATTGATCATGACTCGCTCCCCTTGTTGCATTCCCGTCTTCCTTTTCTCTTTCGCCTTTTGCAGCAAAGAGTTCTGAGTAAAGATGGTTGATGTCTCATGCATCACTACTCCCTCTTTCTTCTCGTTCCATTTACATGTTCCGATGGCCTCTCGGTGCTGAGATTTGTCGCCAGGATCGGGAGTCCAAGTCTAGTGTGAACTGGATTCATGGCGATGAGGTCCGCTGCGGCGCATCCCAAGGCCAAGACCAGGGCCGGCGGCGGGAAGATGCCCACGGCACAGCAGGCCATCTTCGAGATGAAGCAGCGGGTGGTCCTTGCGCTGAACAAGCTCGCTGACCGCGACACGCACCGGATCGGCGTCGAGGAGCTCGAGCGGGCCGCCGAGGGCCTGGCCCCCGACATGGTCTCCCCGTTCCTGTCGTGCGTCGCCGAGACCGACGCCGACCAGAAGAGCGGCGTCCGCAGGGAGTGCGTGCGGGTGATGGGCGCTTTGGCGCGGTCCCACGGCGGTCTCTTGGCTATCCATCTCGGGAAGATGATCGGTTCCATCGTCAAGCGGCTCAAGGACACGGACTCGGTCGTGCGGGACGCCTGCGTCGAGACGTGCGGCGTTCTGGCGAGCAGCGTACGGGACGGTGGCGGGGCGACGTTCGTGGCGCTGGCCAGGCCGCTTTTCGAAGCGCTGGGGGAGCAGAACCGGTATGTGCAGGTGGGCGCGGCGTTGTGCTTGGCGAGGGTTATCGACGAGGCCAGCGACACTCCGCAATCCATTCTGCCTCAGATGCTCGCGCGTGTTATCAAGTTGTTGAAGAATCAGCACTTCATGGCGAAGCCGGCCATCATCGAGTTGATCCGAAGCATCATACAGGTTTAAATTGTTTACCTTAGTGAATGGGATTTGTGCAGTTCAAGTTTAGGTTCTTCTCCTTATGGCTGCTTAGAGAATGTGAATCGGTACTTCCATCGCATTTGATGATGTTTCCTAAAAGTCCATTTTATTCTATCAAGTGTTACAATGAAGTTTGTATTAGGTAAAGTAGAAGAACCCTTTTTTGTGTAAATAGGAAATAATCCTATTCGCATCAGTGCGAACCAAGAGATCTAAGTCTGGAGGAAATGAATTCCTCCATAGATCAAAAAGCGCGCAGCTAGATCCATTGGATGTCAGGATTTTGTTCCATAACCTTCTAATGGTTGATAGGAGTAATTGATATTGTTCTTCTTAATATGATCATTTTGATGCACTGGAACTGACTTCTAAAGTTCAACAGATGTTAGGAATCACCTAATTGTTCCTGTTAGATGAGATATTTTGATTTATAGGAATGACTTGCTAAAAGATCCATTTTTACATCCAGTAGTATGAATTCTTACAATTAAGTGCAATTGTCAATGTAAAAGGGATAGATTTAGTCCAGTGCTAGTATTAGTTTTATGAAGTGGCATATTCTTCTTTCTTCTCCAGTTCCTTGCTTTACCGTCTAGTGGTATATCTTCCAGAATACTTTTGTTGCTCTGTTCATTTGTTTGACATAAATGTTTCCCATCTTATGCTACCAGGCAGGATGTGCTCTGGCCGAGCATGCTTTGTCTGCAGCAGTTAACAGCATTCTGGAAGCCCTCAAAAGTAATGATTGGGCAACACGCAAAGCTGCATCTGTTGCGTTGGCTGGTATTGCTGTAAACCCTGGATCTTCTATGGCACCATTGAAAAGTACTTGCATCCGTTCACTTGAATCCTGCCGATTTGACAAGGTTGGTTCCTGCTTACTGGTTTGATATGAACCAAATATTTGGTTTGTGTACATGTAATCAAGCTTTTCTTTTGTAGGTGAAACCTGTGAGGGACTCTATCTTGCATGCTATACAGTGTTGGAGAGCTCTTACGGGGACTGGTTCTCCTGAACCTTCAGAAGTTGGATCATCCACAAAAGGTTCTAGTGCAAAACTGCTTCTAAGAACCTCATTAAGTGCTTTTCATGCCACGATATATGATGCTTTTGATTTCTTTAGCCTAGTGGTTTACTATTTCTTCATCTGCACTAATTAGTTGAAACCCTCTTTCTGTTGGCATATACTGAAAATCCAATTGTAGACTTCTTTCTGGACAAGAATAAATGGTACTAGTTGAAATGCGTCAAAGATTTTTACTGTGTGAAATCGACAGATATTTCTTAATACTTCATATCAAGAATTAGGAGTTCAAAACTTCTCATGGTGATTGCTGTCTCCGAGTTCTTATGTACTGACTATGCTACCTGAGTTCTTCTGGGTATGCTTGTCTGCATTTATCTCTTGCCAACCAACATGATTCCTACAACTTCTTGCTCTAATGATTGCCATTTCTGATGTGCCTTTCTCATATCTTAGCAATTTTTTCTTTAGGATGCATGAGCACTTACATATAACATCTAAATTTGCGTTGTCAAATCATTGCTACTGATAATAGTGTTTTATATTCACACAACAGAAAATTTTGGTGGAGACTTCAATGATGTCACTAGTGCTAGTGATAGCGGATGGAGAGACACATTTGTTAGGAAAATAGGCCCTGTTCCTTGTCCAAGTGGCAGCTCCACCTGTTCTACACAGAAAAGAGCTCCTTTATCTGCCAGGAAACTATGTACAAATAATGCACCTACTCATCAGCACCTGAAGCCAAGTGATTGGCACATTGAGATATCAGTCCCGAAGTCTCGTGCTATGCCACTAATTGCTACCGATTGTAGAGAATCTGAGAGGAGTTGTGCAAGCAGTGCTTTTGAAAGAAGGGTGGTAAATACAGCTGGGGTTGAAGACATAAATTTTGGTTACAGCCCGGATCACAAGCCAGATTACTCCTCTGTATCAGATTTAGCTAGTGGCAGCTATGAGATAAAGCATGCAACTGCATCTAATGATGGTCCTAGGGATAATGATTCAACAAATGTTACAGGACGCAACAATTCTGTCATCGAGGACAGTGGACCGGAATGCCTTCGGACTCAGGAGCGGAAGAGTCTGGACTCCACTGTTACAGACTTGTGTTCACACAGTATGCATGGATGTTGTCTGCATGCTGCAAATGAACTGGCAGTCATCAAACAACAACTCTTACAAATTGAAACCAAACAATCAAACTTGCTGGATCTCTTACAGGTAATTTGTCTTGTGTATGCATCATAATGTACTTGAGCTTCAAAACTTGTTATATCTTCCAACAATTCTCTAAGACCTTTTTAGTTTTCATCTTTAATTGTTATGAGGTATGTATGGATTGAACCATGGATTAAGAATGAATATATAGCATATTAAATAGTTTTGTCCTTGAAATTAACTATTTACTATAGAAAATAAGTCAGGTATAGGCAATTACTTTTTTAGAATCTTTTTTAACAGTGTTGTTGCTTGTAAGCTTTCCTTGATATTGCTAATTACGTGGATTATCAGTTCTACTTTTGCATTACATATTCAATTTTAAAACTTTAGTTATAATCAGCCTACTGCACAAGGCTCCTGTAAGTGTAGTGTTTTTCACAACTAATGATAATTGGAATTGACTAGACCATAATGTTGGTAAACTTTCAGACTCTGATCCAGTGTGCATGGACCAATTTGTCATAATCAATGGCCAATTCTAGGCCCTTGATGTGCTGTTGAATTACAATTGTTCAATTTTATGCCCATATGATATTTTTATGAATACATGCTAACATATTGGATCTGCCATCTTTCAGGTGTTCATGAGAAGCTCAATGGATAATATCTCAAAACTGCAGTCAAAGGTGAATGACTTGGAGCATGCTGTAGATACAATTACATATTCTGTTGTGGAATGTGAAAATTATTCTAGCATGGGTTGCTCGAAAATTTTAAAGAAAGTACAACCAGGTTCTTCTTCTCCTAAGCTTTCTGCAGTCACACCTAGGCCATTGGTGGGTGATAACTACAAGCAACAATCAACACTATCTTCAAAAAGCATGGAGATTTGGGGGGATAATCTGGCTTCATTTAGTAGATCAAGCACATCAGTCAAAGAGGCAGTAGAGAAAGATTCAACACTTGGAGTACCAAAAAACCCAACAGGCGACAGCATGAATAATAATTCAGGAAGAAGCCTTCGATGTGTAAGAAGTCAAGAAAAAGATCCGAAAAATGCAAGTGCTAGGCTTAGTAACTTCAAAGATGTGACTGGATTTTGGAAACAAGTCAAGGAGTTTCTTAGCATGGGGAATGTGGAGTCAGCATATGTGGAGGCCATCCTTTCTGGGGATGATCTTAGTCTGGTCCAGCTTATGGATAGAACTGGTCCTGTTCTTGATAGATTGTCATGTGAGACAACGGATGAAATACTTACCATTATGGCCACAAAATTTGTTGATCAAAGATTTCTGGAATTCGCAATTCCATGGTTGCAACAGGCAAGTTATCCATCCACAATTGCATCACTTTGCTTATCAGCTGATACATATGAAGTCTATGAAGTAGCCTGAGTGATTTTTGTGTTTAATTTGTTTGTAATTCACATAATGCAATTGGTCCAAGTAACATTCTCTTTCTCAATGCTTTGTAGGTTGTTGATTTGAGCATGGCTAACGAACCAAGGCACCTTTTTCTTTCTACAAAAGCACAGATGGAATTCCTGTTTGCATTACAGGAAGCAGCAATAAGAGAGTTTACAGATCCAGTGGTGAGAATGTCCATATCACGATTTGGAGCGAGATTAGGCCAATTATGGCATGTGGCTCCATGCAGGTAGCTACAGCTTCAGCCTAAACTTTCTCAAACTCATTGCTTTCAATACTCTAAATCGTATTTTTATATACAAGAACTAACGGTTGAATTAACTTTTTCACCAACAACTAGTTGACTTGTTAGATATTGCATGACCTTTTGCTTTGCTATATAATGAATCCAGATAGTTTGAATCTTCTCTTAGGCTATTAAACAATAATTGAACTTTATTGTTCCTAAGATGAAACGATAATTCTGCTTCTTTAGGTACCTTTTCCCACAATCTTTTGCATACTCAAAAAATTTATGTTAACCATAAGTGGCACATGGTCCATTGGATAATGGTACTGCCAAGGGACTTCTGCAGGTATTAAGATGCAAGTTTTTCTGGAATGGCCTTCAAACACACAGCTTTTTCATTGAGAAATATGAACAGAGCACTTGATTTTCTTTGGTTGACACCATATTTGCTGTCTTCTGGTGCAAATTTACTTGTCTGGAGCCTCAGACTTTTCAATGTTGATGTGTCTCTGATTTTGAATGCTAAACATGTACTATGGTCAGATATCATTCATCAATGATGGCCAACACCATCATAATATAATATGGAAATTGTGCTCCATTGTGCTTATCCATGTTCCTATTGCTGTATTGTTGCAGGAAAGCTCTCCCACCAAGAGGATCACAAGGGAACAAGAAACATGCTTTCTAGTTCAGGAATGACATCTATTTTGCGTTTATGTTAAATTTCCGAAAATCACCTTCTGTAACATTTGGAACATAATATGTTCTCTTGCAAATGGATTCCCTTATGTTCTCACTAATTTGTCTCCAGATCTGAAAACATGCGATGGTTATTTCTTTCATTTTCGTGAGCAGGTGAGCTAGCAAGAACTCAGAAAAAAAAAGAGAAGATTTTGGAAGGAATCCCATTGAGGTGAAAAATGGCAAATTGTACCTCTAATTTTTCGTGGCTAAATGGTTTATTGAGGAGCATGATTACCTTAAAGTTCAACAGCTACATAGCTTTGTGACATACTACCTTGTAGGGCTTATCTGTTTTGAGTAGTGTATTCTGCAGATTCTGAAATAACACAGGATTAAATTATATTCTATGAACTCTGCAAGTGGGGATGGAGGCTCACAATCAAACAAGACAAACTGCAAGTTTGTTGTAATTTATTGAGAACCACAACCTGTAAATGAGAAAACAATGTTGTGAAATTCCTGCAGCTCACAATGTCCATCTTATTGGTGATTTCTGCAATGCCATTGTAAAATATATGCAAGGCTTAGAACAACATGATAGTTCAACTAGTTGTAATTTTCCATCAGAACTTTCATGTGTGACTTAAATATTGTTATTCTCCTATATATTTAAATATTAGATTTTATCAATTCAAAAGGTTTCCTTAAGCAAATGGCACAAACATATGGTCTTCAACTTCTATGTTGATCTGTTCATGCATGCAGCTTCACATAAAGAAAGAGTGTGCAGCTATATGGTAATCTCTTAAATATCAGATTGCAACCCTTTTTTTATTTTGATTGGTGATTGACTATGGATGAGGAGGGCCTTCTAAGGAGATAGAGTTGATGTCGGCAGAGTTGACGAGGACATTGAAGAAATTTGCTTCCCATTTGAACACTTGACTGTAAAGGTATACATGGTGGAGGGCCTTCTAAGGAGATAGAGTTGATGTAGGCAGAGTTGATGAGGACATTGAAGGAATTTGCATCCCATTTGAACACTTGACTGTAAAGGTATACATGCAGAAGAAGTTTTGACACAGGAAGAAGAGAAGATGTTCAAACATCCATGATAAAAACAGGAAGATAGCATATATGCACCTGTATACTTTTACATAGTATATATATATATATATATATCCATTCAAAAAAGCTCTGGCCAACCAATTCTAGCAGTAATTAGTAATCTAAAGTACTCCTTAATATTCTTAGTATCATAATGAACTCATAAAGGGTATTAAAATTAATCTGTGTAACCATCAGTCGAGATATAAATATATGCAAGTTTTTGAATTCTGTAAGGGTAAATTTCTTTACCAAAAATTCAGAGATACAAATATGAAAACACTCACTTGGAAGGGAAATATTCTTTTAATTGTCTTTATTATTTTGAGAATTTTGATCATGTTCTGTGAGTTGTAGCATAACTTTGTTATCAATGGAAATCAATGCATTATTAGTTTGATTATGATGATTTAGGGCAGCAATGCATGTTTTAGTTGTCCTCTGACTATGAACCGTGATGCATAAGAAACACTCGAACATTGCAGTATTCCACATAACCACATTTTGGGAAGGCACAAGAGGCCAGTCTCAGAATCATAACACAGATCATGTTCATGAATTCACCATTACCTGGCAGTGCCTACTGTGGACAAGCAACAGTTGAGAACCAACCAACATAGGTGGGATAGCGGCAGTAGCAGTAGCAGTAGTAGTAGCAGCAGCCAAAATCTATAAAGCAGCAGTAAATTCAATTGTTAGAAGAAACTTAATCTCCTGACAGGATCCTAAGTAGGAATAGAAATTCCAAGCAATTGATCCAAGTCAATGTACCAGTCATCTGACTTCTCAGCATCAATGGATCTGACTGGGATCGAAAAGAGTGTCCCTGTTTTGCAGCTGAACCCCCTGGGGATGGTTGTCATCTCTATGCATGGTAAATGGAAGCAGTTGAGCTTGCTGAGCCAGAGACTGTCCGGGAAAAAAATGACCTGAGGAGTTCATTGTAGGCATCATGGGCTCCGCAGTGCTGTGGTGGTTAGTGTCAAGAAACTCGACGATGGACGATGGTTGTCCAGGGTCAGGAGAACCCCATGCGTTGGTTGACAGAAGAGAGAGAGCACGCCGAAGATCTGGTGCTCCGTCGAAGTTCGAAGCTCCGGCAGATGCCTCTGAACCTGGAAAAGAGAATATACATATTTTACCAAAACTATTGACAACATAAAGGATGGCTGCATTCTCAATGGAGTTCATTATTTTGTAGAGAGATAATTATTTGTTGTTGTTCAGTAACTGCAGCCAGAAGCATGAGTTTTCCATCTGTGATTGGCCGATGAAAATACGTAGCAGCTGCCTGAAGGAAGATCACGAAGACAGCTAAACATGTGCTGGATATAGAACCAGTATTATCTGGACCATCTAAATGTAATGTTTTTTAGGCTTGAAATTACATGGATTACCAGAAACTTCAAGACATTCCTTGATACATAATTTCTAATAAATCGTGGTCCTGTTACCATTATATCAAGAACTTTGACGCTTGTGTAAACCATAAAATCTAGAATAACATTATGCATACTTCATGTCAACTTTAATGAACCATGAAACAGTCATCTGACAAGCTTAGCACATAGCAAACAGATATGCAAATGAAACTAGATGGAGCAGGTTTGTCCCCATGTACATGTTTTAAAGGTTCCTGCGCTTGATTCATTCTGGACACCACGACTACACCCATTCCATGGGTCATGAAATCTCATATAACAACAATGCTCAAATCTTCAAGAAAAGATGATCAATAACTTATTGAGAAAAAGCTAGCGAAATTATCCTACACTATTTACAAGATAGTTGTGATTCAAGTGTATTGTCTTATCCTAGTGAATTTAAGAAAGAAAAAAATTGTGATTCTTTTTTGACGGAGTGATCCTCAAATAGATGCAGCCAAAATAATCAAATAGCAGAAGTAATACTGTTTCCATGATATAGACACTGGACGCTCGTCGCCTAGCAATTCCAAGGTGATGCCAAGGACAATGACAGGCTTGTTAGGGTCTTCGTTGTTGATTTATAAACAGACATGACTACTAGAATAACTACATACTTTTAAATTTAGTTAGGTAACATCTCCCACTATGACATGAATTTGCGATGCTTGAAAAATTATCTATCCAACAAACATTCAATTAAAAGGAACATGAATAAGAAAAGAGAGCAATTAAAATGCACCATATTCTGTTTATTTTAAAAGGGAAAAGACTCCTCCTGACAAAATGGTCAGCTTATGAAAACTAGCTGACCTCATGCAGAACAAGTCACCACAGACAATCAAATTGATATGATCAAATCAAGACAGAAAAAAACCAACAAATCATGGTGATATATTTCTGAAGATCCTACTAAATCAAAACATATCCAAAGCTGAAAAATCTTAAAAGTGTCACAAGAGGTATACTATTTCATGTCAACTTAGTTTTTGAAGAAGTTAGAGGCAGAAGGGTTACACAGTATACAGTGTATCAAGCGTCACATTGCTGCAAAGTCTTACCCAGACACTATTAAGATGTCTAGATTTTTCATAAAAGAAAAACTCAAGAACAAAGACACGTGTACTGTTTCTTCTGCATTTATGTATTTTCATCTATCCATAAGTTTGGCAATAGTGAAAATGGAAACAAGTATTGAACAACCACATTTGGGAGATATGGATTTCAATTTTGAGAAGAACAATTCAGAACATAGAGAACCATCCATATACCACTGGGCAAAAGCAACAAATAAATGGAGCGCTCGAACTAATAGTTTGCATGAACACATCACTTACCTTGATTGAGTACTTCGGCAGCAGTGCCTTTGAGTGGTAAGAGCTTGTCCACATCATGATAAAGTGTGAAAAATCCATTTGATAGCTGGGTGTTTGGCAAAGGCAACTGCTCATCAATGCCGAGTTCTTTTGTTGATTTCACCCATGGGCCTCTCATTCGTGTTAGCTTGTCATTTTGTGAGCCTTCAATTGTGGTGCTTGCCATGGATCTCATGTGACCAAACAGAGTTTTATTCCATAGCAAGTTCATATGATGGTTATCATCTGCAAAAGGCCAGGAAACTTTCAGCAATGAGAAATGCAATATTATAAAAGAAAAATCATGTCATAAAATTATCAAGTATCTCATTACAACATCAACAAAGCAGCAAATCTTAACAAGTATCTCATTGTTCTTTGGATATAGTATACGAAAAATTAACAACAGCAGAATGAAGTTTAAGCAAGATAAGTATTGCTCAAGTATAGTTCTTTGGATATGGTATCTCATTGATCGTAGCTAGAAGTGAACCATAAAATGAAAAGATTGAACAATCTGTGTAAAAATATAAGTATTGCTTTTAGGCTTTTAGTCACCTGAGGTGAAGTGGCACAGTGGAAATCTGCATAGTCATATTCTTAAGGCACCTTTTGGTTGCAACTTATGCTTCCATTTTGATCACTATCATAATTAAGTTTTCTTAATCTTTTAGAAGGGCTAAGGACGAGGATGTACAACCGAGTGCTGTCAACAGTTATATAAACACTACAAGATCAACTCAGAAAAGGAAAATGTGAAGGACAAGATCGTGTTTCAAATATATGTTTTCCGGTTATAGTGGACCATCACCATTTCAGGAGCAGCAAAGAGGAACATTAAGGATAGTTTCGTAAGCCACTGCTACAAAAAAAAAAAAAAAAAGGCAGCAATGCAACATCGAGATTGTCTTGCAAGGTTAACTTGCTAAGGGACACACATGAAGTAGCAGGGATATCATAATCAATCTCATAAAAGCATATGTAGTGCTCCATTTAGGTTATAGCAGTGAAGTTTCCTCAGGATGATAAAGATAGGTAACAGGTACATTACGATCCCATTTTATGTGAGAAAACAATGTCTGTAAACAGCATAGCACGAACTGTGCTTCTTCACTTATTCCATATGGATAACAAAAGATCAAAAGCAAAAAAAAGTGAAGTTAGAATTCATTTATACCATAAAATGAAGATGAAAAAGCTGTTGAATTGAATGTGATTAAGTTAGGCCGTGGCTTGCGACGTCGTGCGTTATGATCAGACAAACGTCTACGGCAGCTTCGCTTTTTCTGATCAAACTCGGACAACTCATGGAACCTTAAACATGAACAAACCAGACCATGCAAGATAAGGGATGACTGCAAGCATAATGATTGGTTAAATATTCAACAATTCAGATGTAAGTAATATTAGCAAGGATGACACGTATAGAAATAACTCTATTTCTTGGAAAAGCATAATAAATTGTTTACTCCCAAGTAACCTGCTACATTGCTGACAAAACCTGCGCTCCTGGCCGGCGACGAGAACCTTGGGGCATTTGGAATGGGTTACACAGACCCTGTGTTTCCGGTGATAGTCCTTGGCTTCACTGAGATCAACATTACAACCTTCAACTTGGCAGAAGGTACTCTGTGCACTCTGATGAGTCACTCTCGACTTCTTAGCCAGAGCAGTCGCCGCCGATGCAGAATCCAACGACGAAAAAGGATTCTTCGCATTACTCTCAGCTGAAACATCCTCAAAGTAGGTCCTCTTCCCAAGCTTTAGCCCTATCTGTGATTCCTCCAATCCAGCGGCCAGCGCCGCAACCGGGGGACAATCAGACTCCTGTAAAAATCTGTTCTTGTCATGATTCCTTGGATTCGCGACAAACTCCGGTTCCTTTCCCGCTTTGGATGAGGAATCAAAGGAAGCAGAGATGGTGCTCTTGGATGAGGAACCATTCCCCAGTTCTGAGCCAGAGGAAGCGCCGCCGCCGGCGGACAGCTTGCAGTTCCCTCCAAATGGCGCGTGGTTGTCCCAATCCCACAGCAACGAAGCGTTCGCGTTCCAGTCCATCATCAAAGATCGCATGTGCTTTTGACCAACGGAGATCAAAAAATCAAGTGGTAAAAAATCAGATTTTTCATGCACTGATACCCAAAAAAAAAAAAAAACAGATTTTCATGTACTATCATCACCCAAAAGTAATCAAGAACCAAGAGATTTCATGTACCGCCCTCCCCACAGGAAACCAAGAATCAAGATTTCGTGTACTATTCCCCAGTAGGGCTATCGAGCATCAAGATCTCACGGACCTAAAGCGGCTGCGATAGAAACCAAGAGATGATAACCTACAAGAAGGAAAGGTAGTCAGTCAGGATACCTGTATTATTGATGCCAATCAGAGCCAAACTCCCAGGTCAAAAGGCCAAGAGGAGGGCTTGGGGGGACTTCAATCCATGGTGGGGGAGTAAACTATTGCAGCAGGGACAGTGGCAGGCTCAAGCACATCCCACCTCCATCCCTCTCAACACCCACACCTCCTCCTACTCATCCAACCCATGGCCACAGCAGGAGCCAGCCATGAAGCAAGTGGGACGTTGCTATCCATTCAATGACAAGTGAGCCATAGCTATCTCTATTGATTACCCTTTGCTCTATATGTCCCTGTTACCTCTGCACTGTAACACTGTGTGAAACAGTAATCACCAACATTTGTCACCCTTCATGTCTCATCCTTACATGAACAATTTTCACTGCTTTTACTACACTGTGTTGATCTGTAGACAGGTCAGGAAACAGTGTGAAGGTGACTGGGTAGAGAGAGTTGGAGGTGGCATTGGTTTGCTGAATCTAATCAAAGCATAGTACATGGTTAAAAATGTGTCTCTCCCCCCCCTCCTGGGTGTAGCAGCCAACCACATGCATTCCTGACACAGACAGTGGCAAAGCTTCATGAAGTGACTGCTCTGTTGCATACATCTCAGGGCACTTGTCCAGAAAAACCAAGCCAAAGTTTTTGGAATTCTCACCTTTCACTCTCTAGGATTGCTTTTAGCTAAGGCATACCATATCAACAATATTTTGAGCTCAATACAATGTTTATATGACATGATTACCTATATCTACAAGCATGTGCTGGGTCATGATCATCATTATATATATATATATATATGGATAAAGAATTGGTTCAAAAGAAAAAGGACAATTTCTAAGTATGAAACTATGTTGAAAACATGGGAGTCTTTTTTGGCCAACTGTGTTATATTTTAACCAAGTTTCTGATTTTTAATGTATATTTATATATGTAAATATACTTGGTTTTTAAGCCTGACCCTCTTAATGAACCACCTGAGAAAGTACAAGCAGCCCCCAACCCCTGTATTCAACCCAAGTAAACAATAATTCTATAAGCACAAAAAACATAACAAAATACTAGCAAAGATAAAAGTGAGTGGAATGGAGATGAATGACAATGATACATACTCATGTGATGTTGGTCCCAGTGTTTTGGACTTCAGGGTTGAATAGAAATATTAACTATCATGAATGCATGATGAGAAAATAATTTTGATCCATTCAAACACATGAGAGAAACAAGAGAGCCAGAAAATTTGTGTAAAATATTTACAACAGCCATCTTTAGTTGGATTTGACTCAATATAAGTAACAATATTAAGTTGCTGGCACTGACTTGAAATCCCAAAATGGCCTTTTCAGTTAGTACTTGGTGAAGAACTGAACTGGGTAGTATCTTGGAGCTTCATGACTTTACTTTTTCCCTCAGAAAGGGAGGTACGAAAGATGAGTGAGAAAAAACATCTAATACTGAACTCACAGTTCAAGAGGGAAGAATCATTTTGGCAATAGAGATAGAGTCATGATGTTGTTGATGATGATGATGATGAACAACAAACACACAGACTAGAACGGCCACTGAAGCAAAGGAAGCTTTCGAGCAAGAGCCCCCTGGAATTCTGGTGCTTTTCCTCAGCAAACTTTGTGGGAAAGTGAATCCTTTTGTTGCACCTTTTAACCTTTTTGTTTTCCTCTCATTAAGTTCCTCCTCGAAGGTCACCTGCCCCACCCTAATGCAGCTGAACCATGCATGGCTTGAAATGACCTGCAGTTGTATATTGCCACTACAATGATCATACTCAATCATGGAGGAAATGCAGCCAAAATTAGTGAGACAGTAATGATTGCTACCCATTATTTATTGTAGGAGCCAAAATATACAGCTTGTTGTAAACAGTCTGCTATGATGGCAAATGTTCATCATATCTGTTTTCTTTTGTATGACAACCAGTGGCTGAACTGACCTTTTTTTTCCTTCAAAAAAATAAATGATGAAGATGAAATTTAATCTCAGAATCATACTACTGTTAATAATGGTAAAAAAAAATTTTACCAATCAAAATAATTGATGTCTTCAAAAATTATCAAATGAGGTTTTAAACCATAATCTCTAATAAGTAGATTTAGTACATCATGATGATGAGACTAATATGTTAGGTGTAATCAAAGTCATAATGTTAGTCTCTTCATTAACCAGTTATATTGGTGTCTATCACTGCAAAAGATTAAAAAGGAATTGTTATTAGGTGTCAGTGGTCCTGAGCTAAATTGGTACAAGGACCATTCTGCATTGAACTTACAGATTAAAAGCAAAATGAAAAGTAGTATCCAGGTAAGGAGCTACACAATTCTTCGTTTGAGGTGAAGGTAGGAAACATCTCAGTGGCAGTAGAAATGCCACTATCTCAATGTCCAAAAACAATAAAAGCCACTCTGTCCTTTGTTGTCAATTGCAGATTTTTAGGCGCCCAGCTTCTTCCTTTTCTATTGTTCAGTCAGTCTCTCAGTTCAATTATTTTGGCAGGATCCTGCAAGTAGATTAGATGCAGAAGAAAAGGACCTGCTCTTTGGTAAAGATCACTGTTTAACTGGACTAGGTCATCCCTGAAACTTATGTTTGCCTCTCACAGATCTAAAATGTGGAACTCATGTGAATTCCACCAAAATCAAGTCTAAAAGAGATAGCATCATCCCAGAAAAAGTTCTTAGTTGCAAAGTAGATGCTGTAAGAAGAGTGAAGGTTCATATTCGATACCTTCTCCCTGGAGATAGAATCTTATTATCAAAGTAGATGTTTTAGGGAGGAACAATGGTTTGGCTAAAGATAATATTAGCTCAAAATGATCTCAGTTGCAGCTTGATGTGGACTTTTAGGTTCATTTCTTTTCTTTCTACAAACTATTGGATTCAGCTCTGTACTGAATGAAAGGGAACATTTCTTTTCTGTGCATAGCAGTAACCTGATTTGTCATTTCCAAGCTGCACATTTCATAACAATGTGACAAGCCTAAATGGACTTTCTTGCTTACAGGATCTTCTGTCAACTTGAAAATGAGAGAGAGAGAGAGAGAGAGAGTTGTGCAGCATGTGTGACTCTTAACATCAAAATCACAGGCAGTGGTTTTAAGAAGGAAAGACTATGGGCATAGTTCTGAGTTCCCACAGATCTGGCCTCAACTTCAGCAGCTGTGGTGTTCCTCAGCAGTGGGAGGAGATCCATCTTGAATTTGACTGCAGCAGAAGCATGAAAACTGTGATTTAATGTTGAGGAGACTTGTCTGCTTCTTCTGACCACCCATTCCTTTTAGGCAATGAATCATGCATGGAACCAAATCAAAGGAAAACTGTTGAAAGGGAGGCTTCATTTTTTAGATCCAATTGCCACAGTATCATTTCCTCTTGTGCAATCACCATTCATCAAGGGAGATCAGAAAAAAAAAATATATATACATATAACTACATACAGATCAAACTGTTTACTCCAACAAAAACCTTGCTGCATCTCTAAGTAATATTCCATTTAGTGAATTGACAACCTCAGTACTAAAAGTTGGGAGTTGATCCATTTTCCCAAGAATTCAGAAAATAGAAAACAAAAAAGGCATAGAATTTGCCTTGCTAATTCATTTGCTCTGGTTTTGCAATCAGAGGAACAATTATACTTTTGGAAAATACAGAGTAAGGCTGATTAACATTTTAATAAATACAGGCACCAAATCTCAGATTAAAGGGGACAGCATCAGCCATTCCTTCCTTCAGAAATCAATGAGACAACAAGAAAGAAATGTATGGCTCAGTTCAAGACATGGATGCCTTCAGCTGCATCTTTAGGTGACAAGACCATGTTGCTTTTGCCTCTGAAAATAATCAAGCTGGATTCAGAAGCCAACCAATGCAATAATATATATGTATATATAAATCTGATTCTTTGAACACACCTGGGAGCTTTCTGCTAGATTATTTTGTGCATGAAACACATGAGTGTGAAGTGGAAATCATCAATAGAAGCAACTCTCAAGATGAGATCCTTTGACAATTAATTGCCTTAAAAGAGGCCAATTCTGTTGCTTCCAGTGGCTATGCATTCCTTTTGTGCCTCATGATTTGGTGCAACATGGTGCCATTCAAAAGCTGACTGAAATGACCGAAATGACCTCCTTCCAGCATCATCTAACAAGCCTAACGAAATAATGTCATAAGCTGTGAGTTACATTTGGGGTTGAGTAGCATTTTACTATCCTTTGATGGAATAAAGCGGTAGTTAACATAATTGAGTAACAATAATAAACCATATCCTATAGGGATGGTTTCTCTTCGAGAGAGGCTCGAGCTCCCAACACTAACATGGTTAAACCCTTCGAAGAAATGTTTGCTGACACTAACATAATCAAATTGCTTAAGAAGTGGATACCGACACGAACAATAGTGTAACCACTCGAAAAGGTAGCTCTCAACACCAAAATGACCAAACCATTTGAAGAGATAATTTTTGATAATGATGTGGCCAAATCCAACCGTGAATCATCCCTTCACAATAATATGATCAAATTGGTCAATAGCATCATTCTACAATGATGTGATTGAACCCGAAAGACGTCTCTCGAAGACAATACAATTAAATATGACTAAGAAGCATCCTATAATAATACAACTAAATTTAGTCTTAAAATATTCCTCAACGATAGAGGATCCCTTTTTTTATGTCCCCATGTCCCCTCCCCTCGATGATAGTGTGATCAAAATGGCATAAACTGTTCACTTCGGCAATAGCATGACTGAAATAACCCAAAGTACTCCCTTTGACAATTCCACGATCGAAAACTATCACGCCCCTTGAATTTAATTCCCATTCAGGAGGTGTGAACCTAAATCAAAATTGATAATATTAGAATTCAACAAACAATTCAGGATCCAAACATACATTTGAGAATACTAAGAAAACATTCAAGTCATTTACATCCATAATTCCACAATTTATAAAACCTGTGCAGTTTAAAATCATATACCACATCACTCGATAAATCATAAAATCTGAAGCCAACTCACCAAGACAATAACCACATCATAAATCCACAAGTGTGATATTCTATACAATCACAAAACTAATATTTACCACATGTTCATATCATTATACAAATTAAACTTAACACTCCAAAATCCTAAACATGAGAGATCCTTTAAACTTTTACAAAACTCATAAGTTCGTATTTACCATAAATATTCCATTAGATACTAAGTA
>LVTN01000237.1:340382-360100 GCA_001649415.1 Musa itinerans
GAGTAGGATTAGTTGGAGCATATCATTGATGTAAGGAGCATTTCGAATATCAATGTCATATGAAATATTTTGAAATGTATCAATGACATATTAAATATTTCGGAGCATATCAATGGCGTATGAAATGTTTCGGAACATTTCAATAACAAATGAAACATTTCAGAACATATCAAATAACAAATACGAAACAGAAGCTCAACGTCGCATTTGACATTGCATACTTTTCATTATTATCCAAAGCATATATAAAAGTATATAACTAAAACTCTGGATATCATATCAAACAGATAGAAGGTGAAGTGGGACTACAGATAGAATGTTATTTATCCATTTTTGAATGACCAGCAGACAGAAGTCTCCCATGTTTGGGAGCTCCATCCCCCCACGTCTAAGTGAAGCTAGAGGGGGCCGACAAAGTATCGTACGCTCTAAGCATAATCCTTTTACCATTTCTGGCAAAGGTCCAAAATATCCTACAAACACCATAGTACAAAAGGACAGTGTGAACAATAAAATTAGCATATACGGAACAACGAAACGTACATGTGCCTTTATGAGTCAATATGATGTAAACATAATATTTCATAAATGTATTCAAATTTGAAAGGAAATAAAGGTAAGAGTATATAATGATTTTGGCATATATCAGAAACACATGCGGAAATAACGGAATGTATGTGCCTATACGAAACATTGCGATACAAACATAGACTATACATGATAGATGCAGGTATATAAATAATTAAAGGACAAAAGTATACAGAAATTTAAGGCAATAATGTAGCTTAACTGAATTAAGGGTTTTTGCCAAAATCAATTTCCAAAGAGAAGAAACAAGAAGAGGCGAAATCAACCAAAGCTCGATTCTAACATAATTTGAGAGGCACTTTATATGAATTATTTGGATAACTAATTATGCTCCAATTTAAATAAAATAGATATCATTCGAAAGATGTACCAATCTAGTTTTAGGTAAATTAATATTTTTATGAATTGGAGTTTACAACAGGGAGTTACAAATAATTTCGTAGCGAAAGCTCTGAAAACATTAGCTCTATTTTACTGAATCCACAGGGTCGATGAAAACAGATTTGTTCAGTTTTCATTTGTATTCTAAAAATTCCAAATCAGGATAATATAGAAATAATTTTGAGTCTAATTTCTAATAAATCATACTTTGTATGAATCTGCATTTCCAACAAAAAGTTATAAGCAGTTAAGCAACAAAAGGTCAGAAATTACAGTCCATATTTTACGGAATCTATTGGGTTAATTGAAACAAAAGTCTTAGTAGGCCTTTAAACTCAAAATCATTCAATCTAGGTATCAAAATAAATATCTTTGAGTCTTTCAAATGGATTAGGTTTTGTCTAAATCAGAGTTTAGTGATAAAAGTTAGGTCCGAAACAATGCATAAAGGTCAGATTATCGAAAAATTACAGATTCATGGCTTTATATCAAAACGAAAGAAAAAGTCTGGTGCTAAGCTGAAATCTTTCGAATTATGTAGAATTGAAATGAAAACCGAGATTAGGATTACTATAGGATTGGGTTAGAACACTTGCCTTAGAAAAGTTTGATTGCCAAATGTGAGGAAATTGATGCAAAACCTCAAGCAAAGCAAAGCTCCTCCTCCTCCTCCTTCTTCTTCTTCTTCTTATTCTTCAATTCCTCTTCCCTTCTCTTCTCAAACTCATGATGGTTGCAGTAACTATCACTCCTTTGTTAAGTTTTTCTTTAATCTCCCATCTAATTACTTGGGTTTGGGTAATACAAGGGTTGCAAGGTGGCAAGCATACATGAAAGGGGCTTATGTGTCATCCATAGAACCAACTTGAGTGGCACCATAGCTAGTGACATATGTCCTCTATTTTTTTTTACTTAATATGAATTTTTGACAAATCATATCAATTTTCTAAGATTCACATTTAGGTCCCTAGCCATATACTTCTAATATAAAATTATTTAATACAAAAGAATTATTAGCTAATTCTCATATTTACAAATAAGTATATACAAAATTTTAAAAAAATAGGGGATGTTAGACTCTCTCCTCCTCAAAAGAAAAATTTAGTCTAAATTTGTCATACCTCCTTCGACGAAAAGATAAGATCAAAATTTTGCACTTGGATTGAGGCCATCAACATCATTGAGTCTTGCCCTTACCTCATATCATTCAAATCATAATTGTTTTCTAATATCTTCTATTGCTTTATCACTAAAGTCGTCATAAAACTTATAGATTTTCTACTAAGTGCATCAGTTACAACATTAGCTTTACCTCGGGTGATAATGAATGGTACAATCATAATCCTTTAGGATTTCTATCTATCTCCCTTGCCTCATGTTTAACTTTTTTTTAGTGTAAAAATATGCTTTAAACTCTTGGGATCAGTAAAGATTTCAAATGTTCATCTATACAAGTAATGCCTCCAAATCTTTAGAGCAAAAACAATTGCTACTAATTCCAAATCATGAGTTAGATAATTCAGTTCATAACTCTTTAGCTGTCTAAAAACATAAGCAATCACTTTCCCTTCTTACATCAAAATACATCCAAGGCCATTTCTTGAAGCATCGGTATAAACTATAAATCTCTCGTAACCACTTTAAACAGTGATAATAGGGGTACTAGTCAATTTTTTTTTTTTGTTACCTGATTCAATTGTTTGTAATCAATACTAGCGTTATAAGAAGATAGCCAAATCCATGCCAAGAATAAAATTACAACCCTAGATCTCTAGGAGAATCAAGTCAGCAAGGAGTTCGTGTTTTCCGATAGAAATCGAACAAGACGGGTAAACCAAGTTTATAGTCAAAGAATCCCCAACAACAATAGTTACATATAACATCTAATCCAGTGGTCTAGGTTGAATGCCCAAGTAATAAGCAAAATATTACGAAACAAAAGGTAAGTTGGAACTAGGATCAAACAAAACTTTTTATATTTTTTCAGAAACATTAATAGTACCTTTTGACTATTGGTTTAGAATCTTTGAAATCTTATTTAGTGATAGCAAATCCTCTAGCATGGGCTGATAGCCTAGGAGGTAGTGGCTCTTTCTTCTTCAGAGGGCAATCTTTTATTTTATGATCCAACTTTTTGCAAGCAAAACAAGCTCTAGTTACCCAAAAACATTGACTTGTTTCATGATTTAACCCGCATCTTGCATATGATTGAGTCCTCTGTGGTGACTTTTCTTTCTCAACTCTAGATGCCTTTACCTTCTAGTTTCTTATTTCATATTCATTCCCTCTCTTACTTTTGCTAGTAAACTTGTTCTTATCTTTCTTACTCCTGATTTTTTGAATTTCTTTCAAGTCTCATTCAATTATCAAAGCCCTTTCTACCATATCCGCATATACTTGGAGTTTTAAGGTCGATATCCGACTTCTTATTGCTGACCTTAGGCCCCTTTCAAAATTTTTTACTTTTCTAATTTTATCATCAGTTATATGAGTGGCAAATCTGGAGAGTCATACTTTGCTACCGTCAAGTTATCGAGATTCTAGATCTCTAATTCTTTCTGCTCTCTAATACAATATGAGAAATTTTTATCGTCGAACTTTTCTACGAATACCTTCTATGTGATTAGCTCATGTTTGACTTCAGAAATTCTTTTTATCATTCTCCACTAGTGCTTAGCCTCTCCTTCCAACATAAACGTAGTAAGAGAAACCTTCTGATCGTCAAGGCAATTTAAGATGTCAAATATTTTCTCTATTCGCATCATTCATTGTTTTGCTACCATTGGATCAGGCTCATCACTAAAACTGGAAGGACTAAGCTCCTTAAATTATCTCATTCCTAGTCCACTCTAATTTGATGTCCCCGATCAAGACTTTCATCTCACTCAATTACTTATAAAAAGATGAAGCAAGAAGACCAAATATCCTCGACATCATAGATTCCTAAAAGACATCAAAGCAATTTTCATTGATCACTATAGTTTACTAGACCTCAATATATTTCGTAAATCAAACATATCAATCTTAGTAATCCTCAAATTATACTCTGATACTATCTCTGTCACGCTCCCTGAATTTAATTCTCATTCAGGAGGTGTGAACCTAACTCAAAATTGATAATATTAGAATTCAACAAATAATCCAGGATCTAAACACACATTTGAGGATACTAAGAAAATATTCAAATCATTCATATCCATAATTGCATAATTTATAAAATCAGTGCAGTTTAAAATCATATACTACATCACTCGATAAATCATAAATTATGAAGCCAACTCACTAAGACAATAACCACATCATAAATCCACAAGTGTGGTATTCTATACAATCATAAAACCAATATTTACCACATATTTATATTATTATACAAATTAAATTTAACACTCCAAAATCCTAAACATGAGAGATCCTTTAAACTTTTACAAAACTCATAAGTTCATATTTACCATAAACATTCAATTAGATACCCAATATACTTATACAACAAAAATATATCATCCAAGGTTTGCCCAAAGTCTTCTAGCTTTCCATTGCTTAAGCCCAATTTAAATATTTTAGCATGCGACAAGCTATCCTGAAAAAAATTATTAACAACGGAGTGAGCACATAAAGCTCAGCAAGCGACTGACGTATCCATAATGAAAGAGGATAGTTTCAAATAAATAAGGTACCAAATCCAAGGCAGGGATATAAGAGTTTATAGATAGCTACTCAACGAATGCAGAATTATAATATCATTTCATTCAAAGTATGTTTTGTTCATAGCAAAGGAGTAGGATTAGTTAGAGGATATCATTGATGTAAGGAGCATTTCGAATATCAATATCATATGAAATATTTTGAAATATATCAATGACATATTAAATATTTCGAAGCATATAAATGACATTTGAAACGTTTCGGAGTATATCAATAACAAATGAAACATTTTGAAACATATCAAATAACAAATACGAAATAGAAGCTCAACGTCGCATTTGGCATTGCATACTTTTCATTATTATCCAAAGTATACATAGAAGTATATAACCAAAGCTCCGGATATCATATCAAACAGATAGAAGGTGAAGTGGGACCATAAACAGAATATTATTCATCCATTTCTGAATGACCAGTAGACAGAAGTCTCCAACGTTTGGGAGCTCCATCCACCCACATTAGGTGAAGCCAGAGGAGGTCGGCAGAGCATCGAGGGCTCTAAGCATAATCCCTTTACCATTTTTGGCAAAGGTCTAGAATATCCACAAACACTAGAGTACAAAAGGACAGTGTGAATAATAAAATTAGCACATATCGGAAGCACATGCGGAACAACGAAACATACATGTGCCTTTATAAGTCAATACAATGCAAATATAATCTTTTACAAATACATTCAAATTTGAAAGGAAACAAAAGCAAGAACATACAATGATTTTGGCACATATCGGAAACATATGCAGAACAACGGAATGCATGTGCCTACACGAAACAGTACGATACAAACATGAACTTTACATGATATATGCAGGTATACAAATAATTGAATGATAAGAGTATACAGAAATTTAAGACAATAATGTAAAGCTCAACTGAAGTAAGGGTTTTTGTTGAAATCAATTTCCAAAGAGAAGAAACAAGAAGAGGCGAAATCAACCAAAGCTCGATTCTGGCAGAATTTGAAAGACACTTTATATGAATTATTTAGATAACCAATCATGCTCCAATTTAGACAAAATATATGTCATTTGAATGATTTTCCAATCTAGTTTTAGTAAATCAAGGTTTGCATTATGTCATTCGAATGATTTACCAATCTAGTTTTAGTAAATCAAGGTTTGCATGAATTGAAGTTTATAATAGAGAGTTATAAATAATTTTGTACTAAAAGGTCTGAAAACATCAGCTCTGTTTTACTGAATCCACAGGGTCGATGAAAACATATGTTTTCAGTTTTCATTTGTATTCCAAAAATTTCAAATCAGGTAAGTACAAAAATAATTTTGAGTTACTTTCCAATAAATCATACTTTGCATGAATATGAGTTTCCAGTAGAAAGTTATAAGTAGTTAAGCAACAAAAGGTAATAAATTACAGTCCTTATTTTACAAAATCTGTAGGGTTAATTGAAATAGAAGTCTTAGTAGGAATTTAAACTCCAAATCATTCGATTTAGGTATCAAAATAAATATCTTTGAGTCTACCTTCAAATCGATTAGGTTTTGGTTAAATCAGAGTTTAGTACTAAAAGTTAGGTCCAAAACAATGCATAGAGGTTAGATTACCAAAAAATTACAGATTCATGGCTTTGTATCAAAACGAAAGAAATGTATGGTGTTAAGTTGAAATTTTTTGAATTATGTAGAATTGAAATGAAAATAGAGATTAGGATTACTATGTGATGGGGTTAGAACACTTGTATTAGAAAATTTTGATTCTTAAATGTGGGGAAATTGATGCAAAACCTCAAGCAAAGCAAAGCTCCTCCTTCTTCTTCTTCTTCTTCAATTCCTCTTCTCAAACCCATGCTGGTTGCAGCAACTATCCCTCCTTTGTTAAGTTTTTTTTTAATCTCTCATCTAATTACTTGGGTTTGGCTAATACCAGGGTTGCAAGGTGGCAAGCATGCATGAAAGGGGCTTATGTGTCATCCATTTAATGATAGTGCAGTAAAAAAGATTACAAATTGCTCCTTTCGATGGTAGCATGATCGAAATGCTTTAAAGTGTTCTTCGATGATAGCATGGATGAATCAACCAAAACACTCCTTTCAACGATAATGTGACTCGAAAATGGTCAAAAGTGCTCTCTTCGATGATAATATAGTCAAAATGACTAAAAGCACTATATTCAATGATAATACGATCCATACGACCTAGAACGCCCCCTTCGATGGTAGTGCGATCAAACGACACAAAGTGTTTCTTTCGATAAAAAAATGATCAAAATGATACAAAATGCCCTCTTTGATGATAGAATGATCAAAACGATCCAAAATGCTCCCTTCGATAAGAGCATAGCTGAAATAACCCAAAGTGCTCCTTTCGACATATTACAACTGAAATAGTCTGAATAGTAACATGTTTGAAATAGTCAATGGCGCTCCCTTTAGTGACAGCATGGGTGAAATAGTCCAAAGCACTCCTTTTGACGGTAAGATTGTTGAACCATTTTTTTAATGTCAATAGTTAAGCAAAAAAGTATTATCCTACCTAATTCCATTATACTCGTTAAAGTACGATATGGGGCAAGTGAGATAGGAATAGCGAGTAAGGACTATCGACATCTCAACGCCATGTTCCTGATACCTCAGTACCATATAATTGACATCAAATACCATGTGGCCAACACCTCTATGTGACTGACACCTTGATGTCAGATGACTGTGAAAATTGATAGTAAGTTATTATCTCATGTTTCTTAAATTTAGTGCTACATGATAGTATATGTGGTCAAATGGAACACAATCATTTTGGGTATTATTCACAACCTCAACCTAATGGTCAAATATCACATTATAGAAGACCCATCGGTATAGTATCAAGGGGGCTCTCTCTCTCCGATGAACTACACCTTTCGTATTCGACACTTGATCTAATCATCTAAATCTCTTATTAATTTAAGCATCAGAGAGACCTTGTCAGAAACACCCCCGTCTAATTTTTTTTTTTTATAGAATTCCTTACCAAACATACTTATCTTCTGATATCAAATTTGTGTGAGACTTGGACTCTATAGACCCTTTATGTCAAATAATCAAATTATGTTTTAATATGTATTAAACGAGGAAGTATTAGAAATAAAGATCCTTAATGGAAATGAGTTTTTATAAAAAGTATTAGGAATAAAGTCAAGGAAAATGGGTATGAAAACAATTCAAATGAAAGTATTGCTAATGAAAGGTATTAGGAATAAAGTCAAGAAAATAATTCAAATGAAAATGGTTATGAAAAAGAAAAAACAAGATCCTTAATAATACTAGTGACGATCATCTTGTCATAAGTTTCTGTGATTATGAAAGATATGATTCATGTGGTCCCTTGCTAGAAACTAGGTTGATTATTCAACTTTCATATCCACATGAATGTTCCTAATAAAGGTCCTATATGTATATTGACTTTAAGAAGCCTCCCACATAATTGTTTGTTTTTACTCTTGGTTGACAAATGCATTCCAAAGGCCAAACTATACTTTACATAAAGTTGATCTGAGTAAAATTTGGAAGTCTTGATTACAAAAATGAGTATAAAATACTATCTCCATGAGAAAAAAAGATACCAATTAAAAGATAAATTTTCTTAATTGTTAGCACTCAAGAACTTCTGTACTGCCCTCAATAAGAACAATATTAAAAGAAAAAAAATCTCTCTTGTCCCTAAGAAACTCTGCTCTGCTATTAACTCTTTTCCCCTGGTTCTGATCTCTGTCTTGCAGCTCTTGAAGGTCTTTCTAAGACCACCTAAAAATGTTTCAGTGAGGTGAAGTGTCACCATGTCATGCTTCAATTGTATGATTGTCATTATGATTTGCATCTACCACAGCTTCAACTGTAGGAAAATGACAAGAATCTTATGCACTAAGAAACATGTTAATTAATTATCAGAGAGAAAGCATCTTATGCACTAAGAATCTGTGACTGTCTTCATTGAAGGTTATCCTCCAAACATGACACAACACAGTGCTGCACAAAAGCTTCTCTTCTGAGATCAAACTGTGATGTCCCATCCTACAAAAGCTGATTATTTGCCTTAATCATGGATTCAGACCCTATTATGAGCTAAATATGAGAACCTGCGCCATCACTTCACCTCTACTAATGTTGCTTGTGATAGCCACAGCATTTGCATTTCTGAAAGAACCATCTCAACCTCTGATCCACAACCACAAACTCATGCAGAGACTTCGGAGGTATCGCTGGGGAGACTACTTACGTCCCAGGAAGAAGTTTATGGCTACATGAACTCTGTATTATCATCTTTCTTGTTCTGCTCCATGCCTGACCTAATCCTAGGATAGATATGCTTCTTCTGTCAGTTATAAGTTCTCTGCACTGACAACCATTTCCTATGGAATGAAGTAGGCATTGAAGAACTTCCTAAATACATAGTCTTGCTGTTGTTCTGTTCAGCATTGATCATGGCATGATCACCAGTCCATGCAGAGAGATCAAACCAACATGTTCTAGCATTTAATTACGCAAAAAAGAAAGTGTGTTCGTAACTCAAATCAAACCTTCCGTCACAAGATCATAATCACGGCTATAATACAAGAAAAGTCAGCACAGCAATACACATCTCACACAAACGTCACTATAACCGGAAGAACAATACACCAAAGCAAATTGAGCTGTGTGAGTGTTCGGGCTTTCCAGGATTGTGCAGCCTCAGCATCGATCATGATGTCGAATTTGCAGGTAGAGGTCGATGGATCCTTCTCGGTGACGGTCGCCAAGCCCGAGAACCCGCAGGCCCTGTTGTCCTGGTCGTTCTTCTGGTAGTAGCTGTTGAACGCATACGAGATGTTTCCCTGCGCATCCAGATCGCTGCACGCCGTCTTGTATCCGAGGCTGGAGCAGTCTGCGTTCTCGCAAGCGTAGCTGACGCTCGGCGCGATCTCGGCGTCGTCGAGGCTCACCGAAGGCTTCAGCACGCACCACTTCCTCGCCAAGTACTTGATGTTCTTCGCCCCGACGAGTGAACTGGAATTCGCCGCCGCCACTTCTGTTGTGCTGCGGAGATCGAGCTCGTACTTTGGGCCGCCGTCGTAGGCGAACACGCCCCAGTGCCTCTCGAAGTTCCCCGGCTGGATGCTCTTCTCGTCCTCGTCGACCAAGCTGAAGAGGTACGCGTCGATCGGCCCGGGTCTCAGCGGCGTGCCGTTGCCTCTCGAGACATGGTTCATGAAGCCCTGGTTGAACCGCTGCGCGAGCTGCTGGTTCGCGTTCATGTCCCCGTCCGTCGGCCACCCGATCTCGCCCACGATGATGGAGACGTTCCCGAAGCCGTTCCTCTGCAGCGCCGCCACGAGGGTGTCATGGTTGGCGTCGAACACGTTGGTGTAGGTGATCGAGCCGTCGACGATGGGGGAGGAGTAGCCATCGAAGAAGGCGTAGTCCACGGGGAAGTTGGGGTCCTCATAGAGGCTGATGAAGGGGTAGATGTTGGCCGTGAAGGGAGCGCCATTGTCGCTGAGGAACTTGACGATGGACAGCATGAGGTCATGTATGTTGGAGCGGAAGTCACCGTCGGAGGGCTTGCCGGTCACCGATCCGTAGACGTCGGCATTGAGGGGGACGGTGGTCTTGACCTGGTTGCTCAGCCCAGCCGCGTCGAGAGCCGCTTGGATGTTCTGCAGCGCCGGATACGTAGTCTGCTGAAAGCTCCCGTTGTAGGTCTCCAAGAACGGCTCGTTGCCGACTGCAACAAACCTGTTGCATGAAGCCGAGAGGAAGAGACCGTCAACGAAAGCTAACCAAGGAAGAGCTTTGGATCATGCCATGATCGACCTGATATCAACTCCATCATGAACGTAATCCGAGACGTTCTTCGACACCCACCGCTCCGCCGCCTTGTCGTCGAAGGCGAGGGAGGCGAGCATGTCGTTGGGGATCCCGACCATCACCTGAATCCCACTGTTGGCGAGGGCGCTTAGCACGCGGTCGTCGGCGTCGAACAGCTTCGCCTTCTGGATTCCGTTGTCCTTGAGCATCTGCACCACCGTGCTCGGCGGCAGCGGGTGGCTCGCCTGCGTCCCCCAGTTGGCGCCAATCCCACGCGCGTATCCCACCGCGCAAAGCCATGACATCACCACGAGAAGCTCCGACGCCCACCCCATCTTCTTCGCCCAGCGCTCAGGGCCGCAACGAGCTCCGAGCTAAGAGTAAGATTCCAAACCAGTGGAGTTCAGATAACTGAACAAAGACGAGCTGTGCAAAACAATCGAGGATCATGATGATGCTGCAAAAGAAGCAATTAAACTGTACTGGATCAACTTTGGAGACTAGAGAAAAGAGTGGTGGGAAGTAGTAAGGTTTTCTATGAGCGACTGTGGCATGAATGAAGACGGAAAAGGGGACAGAAAAAAAGGAAAGCGTGAAAGCAGAAGGGTCGCCTACAGGAGGAGAGGAATGGCTTAAGGAAGAAGAAGAAGCTAAGGATCGTGTTCTGGAGTGAGAGAAGAGCTCAAGTATCTGATACATATGCTCAATAATAGGCCAACATAAATAATAATTCTCCCCCACACTCCGAAGAGAGGTCAAAGGTGAGGTGGTGGAATCAAAATTACTGGAAGTATCAACAGGGGATTCCATTACTTGGATTGAATGTACTCCACACACTTCTGAGCTTCATCTAAAATCCTCTCGATCTCGTAATCTGTCATCAGTTCTGATTCCTATTTAGAAAAGGAAAGTTTAATTTGGATAATAATTTCACCCGTTAAACACTATCATAAGAGCTTCTTCTGTAAGAAAATAAGTTGACTATCATGTTAGTCCATTGCAGCTCAGGCAACTCAACTATCATGTTTACCTCCAAATAGAACATCTGCCCTCAACATTGTTGTAATACACAAACAGAGATGGCTTTCTTTTTGAAAAGGCTACCTAAATAACAATTTCATGAAGTTAAAAATATTAAGTATGGTGTGTGCATCAACATCTCACAGTCTGAGAGGAAGAGGGGAGCAAGTGGAAAGAAGCTTCTCAAAGATGAGAGATTGTGGTGCTGATGAAGAAGAAGATGGTCCTATTGCATGATTGATCCCTTGTGCTTATCAAGCTGTGTTGGCGAAGGCATGAAATCTCAACATGTTATGACCCAGGGCATTTAATGGTGTCACATCTCAGTGATAAACCCAACTAGTCTAGTTTAGGATCAGATCCCAATGCATACGTGCCTCATGACGGGCCACAGGAATTAGTATTGCACCCAAAATTGACATACTAACATGACCGAACCAAAAAAAGGGCAACATGAAAAGGAAAGAAAAATATAATGCAAAAAGCAATGCGTACCAAAATACATTTAATCCATCGGTACCAGCATTAATCCATAAAGGATGATGGTGTGTATGAGACTCTCTAAGAAGCATTAAATATTATCTAGGCAAGCAAGGAGAGAAGCTCATCGCAGTGAACCATTAAATGACATTTTTCAGAATAAAAAGCAATTATCTGATAATTTAACTAAGGCAAAAATTATTCTTGAATTTTTATATCATGGTCTTGTGGTTGCATTCATTGCCATCCCTAGAAAAGAAAAGCAAGATAAAGGTAAGGATTAAGAGGAACCATTCTACTCATAATTTACTTCAAGCATTCATCAATTAGCCTGCATGGGCAGTGGCTCTGAGCTATAATCCGTCACATCAGTTTACTATAAGCAACTTAAATATTTAGTACAACATTATGGGCAGATCGAATCACCATTGAGCTATATAACAATCATGTTAATGAAACTTTTTTTGGTTGTTTCTCCACCACTTTTTACATCACCAATCTTGATTGAATCACAGCATTTCAATAAACATATTCACACCATTTTATATGATTTTTTGTTCGCATTATGCACTATTGAAACTAAATTTAATTATTCTCAGATGAAAATAATAAGTAGAAATTTTTTCTGAGTATAGATGGCACCAATTTCGTGGCACTGTGAACTCCTTGATATTGCTTCTATCACAGAAACAAAAAATTCCATCAATATGTATAGGTTATCGACTACATAAAACAACTTGAAGAAACAAAACACAGTTCAGAGAAAGAGGACCTGCAATCATGAGGGTTTTGCTCCGGCTTCTATTGGTTGTCCCTGTGCTTCCGCTTGCAAATATCATAAATATAAGTTTCGGATTTAGAGATTGAATGTTCTTCCAAAGAGATAATTTGTAATTACAAAGCATCTGGTTCAGCTTCACTTGTACAAACACTCTGATGATGATGATGATAATTTGTATTTCTTTCTCATGGAAATGTAAACAATAAAAGAACAGTAGCCACAATTTCTTTTGCCTCGAGCATATATTTTATATATATAAAAAACTCTTGCATCTAGATTTTTTCTATCTTAATAATCTGGAAAAAAACAACACAGTAAACTAAAAGGGAAAACCTATCACGGTGCATGAGGCAACACTTAGCCTAGGGAATCGCAGAGGAGCTCGAAGAAGCATCCTGTTTCTTCATAAGTGATATATCTTCAAGAGATGCAGAGTCATGATGCCCACAAATGAACCCAGACTCTGATTCCGTCTCCTTATAGCGAGCCCAAGTGACCAAGTATAAGCCAATAATGATCAAAATCCCTCCGACGATGCTGTACAGCACAAATGACAACATGTGACATATGAGATTTTGTTAAAACTCCAAAATATAATTTCAGCATGGGTGATTTATCATCATATATTGAAAACAATATATAAAAAGGTGGACTCTCCAACTTTATTTCCAAATAAAATCCTCCACAGGCATACCTTGAGCAACCACTTTATGCTACTTAGCACAAATGATAATAACTAATATATCAAATTTCCATATAAAAGGTCCATATATATTTTAGCAAGGATGCATCAAGAAGGCAATGATGTTGTAGTTGATGCAGAAATCACAAGCAACCAAACTAAACAACCAAAAAATGATACTTTTGAGTGAACAAAATTTTGAACAAATGCACATCAACAAAGCTGAGAAGATGATAGAGTAAAAGAAAGCAAGACATTATGTTAGGAATAGACTGGAACAGAACCTTCCAAGATAAATGGCGCTTCCAAGGAAAATCATTGACAATAAAGTGGATGATGCCGGCTGAAGAGGATTGTATAGGGATATCATTGAAGGTCCTAGAATTTTATTGGACCATGTCATTATCCCATAGTTGATAGCAGATGCAACAATTCCCTGAAAAAAAAAGTGAGTTAATTTGCTTTATTAACAAGTTGTATGGAAAATATAGTTTCAATGGATATAACTGGCAGCAAACACCATTAGAAAATGGTTCAGTCATGAACATCGTGGTTGCTTGTTCAAAGTGCCACATAAAATATAACAAGATCAAGCAACAAACTGACCTACGAGACATGAACTGGTAAAAAACAAAGATCAGTGTGCAATTGTTTTCATGAAGACAAGAGAAGAGACAACAACAGGCAATTTACTTTCACTTAGAAAAAAGACCTGGTAAATACAAACCTCATGTGTCATCTTTCTACTTTTACTATTCCTCAAATGTGACCATGAAGATGGGGTAAGCTGACTACTAAATTCTCTTGGACAGGGAAGACAGAGTGCTGGACCTTTATTGGATGAAAAAGAGTGTGCATGAAAGAAAAAAATTACTGGCCTGGAAGAGATCGATCTCAAGGACATGAATCAAACCCTATTAGGAATATGAAAGTCGAAATTCAAGGGTCTTAAATGTTGTGAGCCAATCTAATCCTACAAATATATATTACAAAATTCAAACCAAGAAAGCAGGATTAGCAGATGCCTTCAGATATGGAACTGAACCGAAAACTAATATTGACAATGTTAAATATACTTGTTCACCAACAAATATTTTAGTTGGTGATTATACCTTTGCAGGTTCGATTTCCTCAAGTTGTCTAAACATGTTTGGAGGAAAGGATTATGCATGTTCAAATAAACAATTTTCAAAAAGATGATAGGATCTTAATGGAAGAACATGATATATAATTGCCAGGTTTTAATGCTAGAAAAGCTGAATAATGTAATAGGCTATACAACAGCACTAGATTAGAAATGGGACTTACAAGCACCTAAATAATTTGGAGAGATTGCTAAATTGTCCTTATCAGGATTGCCAGTGTCACTCTACACCAGGTTTCAGCTGATCGGCAGACTGTGTCAATATGACTGGAATTTCAAAATTTCCAGTCATACCAACACAGGATGCTGCTAAACGAAGGATAAAGAAAATTGCTAGAATGCCTACTCTCTTCTTCGCTCTTCGTCTCCTTGCAGCACCACCTTTGACAGCGGAACTTGAGATAGAGCTCTAATTGTCAATGTTATATGCTGGTTCAATTTGGTCAATAATAGATCATGATGTTTAACAACTCAACTCATAAGGCTGATCAGCAATTCAGCTCAACTAAGAGTCAGTGAAGACAGCCAGATGGCCTAAAACCGGACATATTTCAAGGCCAAAACTGATAAGTTCAAATATTGATTTGGGTTCATACTAGTACATACTGTTTGATATGGATGCAATTCCAAGAAACTAAATTGCATAGTTTCCATCTTCAGAAAACTTATGCCCAACCCAGAATTAGATAAATTAGTTGGTTCAATGTGAATAAAGAATAGAAGATGGAATAGTGATACTTGCCATCTTTTTTATAGATAAGGAAACATTTGATTATAGTGCAAAATGTTTAGAAGACTTTGACAAGTGGAAGGTGCTAGCTAGTTTAGCTGGTAAAGACTTTGACAGATTATCACAAGGTTCTGAACTCGAATCCCACTTCACCACTTACCCTTTGCACAAAAAAAAAACCTTTGGCAAGTAATAAGATGTCAAATAAGTTCAAAGCAATGCCTCCTCCAGTTGAGTCTTGATGGAGCTCTTAGAAGAAAAATAACACAAGCAAGGAAAAAGATGGCAGAGACTTATTAAGAGCAGTTATAATGTGGATTTATGGAGTCGGAAAAACTAATGAATGGTCACTGACAATAAACAAGTTTCCCATCTTGCAGGAAGCAATGAAACAGGATATCTGACATTATTGACATATATGAGTTTTTTCAAGCCATAGTGGACAAAAGACATTTTAGTCTGGCAAGTTTTATAAGGAGCTCAATTGGAAGTTTCAATCTGAGTAGAAGAGGATAATCATATCCCAAGAGATCAATAGGTTCTACACTGTTAGTGAGATATGTATTTATATAACTACTATTTTCTTGGGCTTCTCTTCGAACTTTAAGAGTATGGAAATAATATATCAAATGGAAACGGGAAAAACATTTCAACCAAAATTTCATAATTAAATTATCCAAGCTTCAATTGGCCTCACCATGGAAATAAATTGATTTCTACCAGGAATATAAAATCTTTAAAGGTATACTTGTGGAAAAGGTTGACACATCAAGAACATAACGTGTCAGTTGTAGGTGCATAAAATGAGCAATTGCTGAAAATCAGAGCAAGCAAGACATACTTTGATAACCCAAGCTTGGAAAGCTTTTACACAGACAAAATCAGAAAGTGAGGCTTACAGCATATAAGACAGCAATTATCTCTGGTGGGGTCAACATCCATTCTGTATAATCACTGGTATTAAATATTCCAGCCAATACCATCAATAAAGCCCCAAAGAAGTAAGAGTACGCTGTCAAAGACAAACTGGCAGGATATTTTCTCAACACTGGAGCCTGAAAGAGATAACAAAGCAAACAAAAAAACACCACATGTAAAAAAACATAAATTGTAAGATGCAAGGGAAAACAAATCACTATCATTGCTACAGAAGACTGCCAAATAACCAATAAGCTGAACTCAAGTAGTTGCAGTTTTATATCACTTATGTGTTCCAAGTTTCTGTATAATTCAGTTAGATCATCTTCGAACTTTCTTCTTTTGCAAATTTAAAAGATGTGAAGAAAAGTAGTTAAAATCAGTAAGGAGCTATTCAGTTCAAGAAAAAAACATAATCATAAAAATTGAACCTTGCATCTTTTGAAATACTTTCATGAATCACTAAGGAAAAAATTGATGCCTTTTGTGTATGTTCATTATAATTCCTTTACTGCTCATCTTATTAATGACAAATGCTGAAACCTAGTGTCTGGATTCCAGTGTGAGGATTGCTAAGATGCTTCAAGTACCTGTAAAACAAAATAAGCAGCCATGCAGAAGCAGTTCCCTATCAAGCACAGGACACCGATGTGCCACTTCTCAAGCCCAAATCCAAGAGGACCAGATGCTAACCACCCAATTGGTTCAGGCTGAGGCTTCATGCCTACTGCATTATGATAAGACATATCATAAACAATGGATCCAACTATAGCTGGACCTTGGTAAAGAACCATTAGTATTGCACCAGAGACACAGACAAGTGTCCCTACAACCTTCATACGACCTTCACTTGCACCCAAGTCTATTGTCTCAATGCTGTAACCATTAAACATCAAAATATATATAGACAAATATAAGGTCCAAGTAGATACTAAGTAAAATTAAACAAAAGAAAAAGCAAATTACCCCAATACTACAGACAAGATGAATGTAAAGACTGGTATTGCAGGCTGAATAGCTGATGCATAAGTTGGGTTTGTGTAGCTTAGACCAAGAAGAAATAAAAGCTGGTTTGCAAATATCCTGATTCAAGAAATCCATAAGTTATCTAATTGATTCAATGAACAGAGAAAAGTAAACAAACTAAAGTCAACTAGTATATGCTGGCATTTACCCAGTAAAACCAAGAAGGAAAAATGATGTTAAGAGGCGCCGATTCAGTTGAAGGCGGATACTTCTGCCAAAAGAAGACCACATTTACTGACCAATCATTCTGATCACTAATTAAACAAGAAGTAACACAAAAGAATTCAATCTAAACAAGCAATATATTTCAACAAGAGGAACAAAAACTTAAACGAACCAATAAAAATAACAAGTAGTCCATATATGGGCATGCTATTTTGAACATACTAACAACTATTTATCAAATTTAATCTGGCCAAACAACCATAAGGCACTTCCAAGAAAAGTATGAACAAACTGGAACATCTTAGATACTGGCCTGCAGTTGCTACAGGAGAAGTCAAGATCCAGATTCACACACCTCAGTGGCTAAAATGTATAGGGTTGAAACAAAAGGGGGATCACCTAGTTCAGCTTTAATTGCTAAATTAAGAGACCACAAAAAAGGATATAAACCCACTTGATTTCCTTTTCTTCTGTGTTCTAAACTCAAAACAATCTTGTATCCCAAATCACAAGGGCACCTTTGTGTAACTTCAATTGATGGAACCATTTGCAGACTGCACCTTCTCAAGATTTCACAGTTGCATTCATCCATGAAAATTCTTTAGAATTGTTATAGCTGATCGATGTTAAAATTTCTCAATTTTCTCGAACTCAAAGGATGCCTTTACCATTCTTCTCCTTTTTTGTTTCCCCTTTTTCCAGCTATCATACTCCTTTCTACTTGCAGCCATAAAATTATCAGCTAATCTTCTTTTTGATGATTTTTGCTCAACAGATGTGTTTATTCTGAAGCACTAAGAGAATTTGATTTCTTATTGCCAACATTTTAGGCAGGGTAGCATAGTTCAAAAAATATTTTGAAGAACATCAATGAATTCACTAAAAATCCTGCCCCAAATAGAACAAAAATGCCATAAGTCTTTGTAATTTTCAGATCATCCTTAAGTCTAGAGTAAAGTTGAGATCAAGTAATCAGATAGCAGATTCTATTGCTTCAAAGTGTTCAAAGAGGATATCAGGATCTAATAATGAAACTAAGTGCTTCCTATGGGATTGTGAGCCCTGAGACTTTCTTTCCATCTTATCTGCAAGATAAAACCTTTTGCTCAAAGTTTTTCTACTCTGACGTTTTCCAAATTTTCTTATCTCAAGTTTCACCCCATCCACTGCATCTTTTGTATCCGAAGGTTGGATGGTAAATGTCTTGTAACAGTACTCTATTTATTTACCAATCTTCAAGCCAAGAAAATGATTGCTTTCTTTCATGATCTGCACTCTGATCAAACCCACGCTGTTAGATTTGGGATAACAACAACACATAATTTCCCAATCATTTATTTTCTTGCATCTGAATTACTCATTTATTCATTCTTCCAAGAAAAGTTATCCAGCCTCCTAATCAAGTTCCAATTTTCATGTTATCCTCTGCACAACACGATTCTCATACAACGTGTTAATTAATTCCCTTTTCTCCCTCAAGCATAAATATCGTTCTTAATCAACAAATTAATACTCGCACTATCAAAAGGGGAAATAAGCCATACATGCAAGAGAAAAAAGTAATTGTATTTTCCTTTTGAGAAAAACAAGAACGAAAAGATCAGAAACCTGCGGTGTTGAAGGAAGGCGAAGGGACCAAGGATGGAGATGGCGACGAGGTCGCGATAGACACAGAAGACCACCTCGTTCATGCCAACGTTGAGCACGGATTTGGTCAGCACGTGGTAGCCGCCGTACGCCATCTGCACTAGCGCCATCCCCAAGTGCGCCCGCAACACCTCGTTCCTCCTCGTCACCGCTCGCACCACCATCCTCTCTCTCTCTCTCTCTCTCTGCTCTTCTTCCTCCTCACACAATATAGTATTGGGCCGATCAGATCAAAGCTGAAGGTCTGGGGATCAGAAATTGGAGGCTTCTTGAGGGAGACAACCGCGACAAAACAGGTTTACGCATCCAAGAAAAAGACGTCAAGAAGATCTCGGTGGACGAAGGCGGCTCGCGCGCAGGGGATAGGAGACGATAGTGATCCAAGGCGAAGGGAAAGGAGGAAGAATTTGCCCAAACTTTTTAGGGTTTTACAGATCTTGAATTATCATGATAAGACCTTGAATTATCATGGAAACCGCCCCCTCCGTCGATTAAAGCTTTTTAGGGTTTTACAGATCGATCCTTCCCAAGATCTAGTATTTGGATATTATATATATATATATACACATATATATATATATACATATATATATACATATATACATATATATATATATACATATATATATATACATATATATATATATATATGTGTATATATGTATATATTAGATA
>LVTN01000238.1:4386-98706 GCA_001649415.1 Musa itinerans
AACTAAAATGCTTAGAATATGTCTTAGGAATCGTAGTTAGCACATAATTTAAGTTGGGATTGGGAGGTAATCCCATCGACTCTATTAGGGGCCAACTCGGCCCAAAATTGGGCTGGTTTGGGCCAGATTCAAGGCCCAACCAGGACCAAGAATTTTGGGCTGTGACACTGCCTGGGAGACTCGGTCTCCTAGAAATTCTGGGCGATGGTACTGCCCCTATTAGGCAGTGGTACCGCCGGTAGTAAATGCTGCCAGCGGTGGTACCGCCCCTGTCAAGCGGTGGTACCGCCCGTACCTAGGAAACCCGGGATGAGATATTTTTAGGCTCCAAGTTTGAATCAACTTGAAGCCTATAAATACCCCTCTCATCCCTGGTTAATATACACAAACACAGAGAGTCTAAAAGTAAAAAAACGCTGCTGCAATCTCTTTAGAAATTTCCTCCTCCAAGTCTAAGTGTTAGAATTCTGTTTAAAGATGAGAGCGAGTGCTTGTAAGGGTTATCTCCTAAACCCGATAAAAGAAGAAGAGGGGTGTAAAAGGTGGTTGGTCTTTGCCTATTGAAGGAAGACCGATAGTGGATGCCGATGGCCTCTACGGAAGAGGAATCGGTAGAGTGGATGTAGGTCACGACGACCAAACCACTATAAAATTGCTGTGTTGCTATTACCTTACTGCAAACCTCCTTAAGT
Source organism: Musa itinerans (assembly GCA_001649415.1). Classification (NCBI taxonomy): domain Eukaryota; kingdom Viridiplantae; phylum Streptophyta; class Magnoliopsida; order Zingiberales; family Musaceae; genus Musa; species Musa itinerans. The sequence continues at coordinate 5,079 of LVTN01000238.1, forward strand.
GCTTACTGCCTTCAATTCATTACGTATGCTTTCAAGCTATCTTTACAAAATCAGTTTTATCGGGATGAAACGTTTTTGAAGATGTGATTTTATCGCTGCACTAATTCACCCCCCCCCCCTCTTAGTGCCGACCTCGGACTCTCGATCCTAACAAGATCTCCATCTAACTACCCAAGCCTCTTAGATTAGTGGATCTCTATCTAATAATCTTTCATTGGCTTTTATTAGATCTCATCCATAGGATCCAATCATTCAGAGGCTTATTGGATATCCAATAAGATAGAGGCTTCGACGGAGTTTTCATATTCGAACATTTACTCATCGTAACGCCTATCATATGTGTATGACCCTCTAGGCCCTATATCGAGCTGGCCACGAGTCATACATGTCAAAACTCTTTCTGATTCAGTAAATTATTATCTCCATAATAATTCACTCAACTCATCGACTACGGATGTACTAGGCCACTACGCCACAGTTCTCAAACAATACAAGAAAATCCAATCCATTTAAACCTAATGCTTTTCTAAGAAGTAACCTCCAAACTAATCATATCTTTAGTTAACCTTTTCACCTCTTTAATAAGGGTTGACTAAATAAGTTTTACATCAATATCCCCTTTAATTATGACTCTCTTACCGTCCTAACAATAGTATGCTTTTACCCTTTCATGAACCGGCTGAATGCTCGGAGAATAAAGAATGTCGAAACCATCATAAATATAACATTGATTTAAAGTAGGTTAAATTTGAAACACCGGTAACGAAGAAAAATTCCACAACAACAACAATCAACCAAGCCCTACCCATAATCTCCATAATCAGATCGCATTACCCAGACTGCCCATCAAATATACTAAAGCAGCCCATTTACAGAACATTCAATATCTGAAAACAAGAAGAAACTTAATAGAAATCTTCAAACTTACCACAAGCTTGAGAAAAATCAGAACTTTGGGGGAACAGTTCATCTGAACTCGGATCAAGATGCAGCGTAAAGAGTCAGAAACTAAGCGTACAAGACAGCGTCGTTCCACTGTAACCTTCTTTATGAACGCAAACAGAATCGCAGTGAAGTAGTGAAGGGGTACGTGGAGAACCCCTTCATTGTTGTGCAAATCATAGAACGGAGGGGGAGGGGAGGACGACTACGATGGAGAGGAAACTTAGAGCGAGATGGATGAGTTTTCGGGGAGGAAGAGGAGGAGGTGGCGCGCACTTCCGTTGGTACCGAATTAAGTTACGCCCGGGTCAATAGGGCTAAATCATGAATCTATTTGGGCCGCACTGTTTTAGGCCCATATTGAGCCATTAATGAGCCCACTTCTCTGGTGCTGTGATTTCAATTGTGAAGAACACGTTCATGATAATTTGAAGGTCAAGCTTTTCCTTTTTTTGACTCAAATCTAGGCTTTAATTCAAGATTAATTTAGGAGAGACAGACATGATAGATCAGTCTTAAGGACCGATTTGACATCAACTCATGTTAATTGTGTGACAACACAATGAAAAATTAGTGATTTATTAATTAGGTTTTTTAGCGATAAATATGATAAATAGAGAAAGATTACTTTTTTAGCTATTTAACTAAAAAACTTCAAAGAAAAAAAAAAGACCATATGGATTGATCTTAAAACTTTCAATATTTTCTCCATAATAGTGCAATATATATATGTCTTTTTTTTTTTTTTTTGCTTGAGCATAATATTTTGAAAGACTTAATATAGCATTAGAAATAATGTTTATTTCATACCATCCAAGAAGTTCAGTGAAAGTTTGCTAGAATTATTATAATGATCAATATGGTCAATATTTCAAATTAATATTCCTTATAAATATGAACTTCTTATGGTTCGATATTCAAAATTTATTTATAAATTTATACTTCAAAAAATTATTTTGGGATTTCTATAGTTTTGAAAGTGAAATAAATAACTTCATTTGTACTAACGTCATTAGCTGCATTAATGAAAAATATAACACATGATAATTTAGATGTCAAGTTTTTTTTTTTTAACTCAAATCTAGGTTTTAATTCAAGATTAATTTAGGAGAGATAGACATGATAAATTAGTCTTAAGGACCGACTTGACATCAACTCATGTTAATTGTGTGATAACACAATGAAAAATTAGTAATGATTAATTGGGTATTTTAGCGATAAATATGATAAATCAAGAAAAATTACCTTTTTAGCTATTTAACTAAAAGACTTCAAGGAAAAAAAAAGACCATATGGATTGATCTTAAAACTTTCAATATTTGCTCCATAATAGTGCAATATATAAGTCTTTTTTTTTTTTTGGCTTGAGCATAATATTTTGAAAGACTTAATATAGTATTAGAAATAATGTTTATTTCATACCATCCAAGAAGTTCAGTGAAAGTTTGCTAGAATTATTATACTGATCAATATGGTCAATATTTCAAATTAATATTCTTTATAAATATGAACTTCTTATGGTTCGATATTTAAAATCTATTTATATATTTAAGTGTCCAATGATAATGTTGGTCACACCTGAATGTCTTAGTTTTTTATAGATGATGTTTGAGAAACTTCCTTTGAGTGAATCATCCTCTTAAAAATCCTGCATAATAAAATCATCATGATGTCTCGTTTGATTCAAAGAGCACCTTAGAAATCTCCACTCTATCTCTGATCACATCCTTGTGGTGATCATAAATACAAATGGAAGATACAAAGTTAGTGTTATCTGTCACCCACAATCATAGCTGGAAACCAATTAGGATACTGATGCATGAGAATGACAAGCTTTTCTTCTGCCAGTCTATCTCTGATCACATCTTTGTGGTGATCGTAAATACAAGTAGAAGATACAAATCTTCAAAATTAGGGTTATCTGTCACCCACAATCATAGCTGTAAAACAATTAGGATACTGATGCACGAGAATGACAAGCATTTCTTCTGCCACCCACCCAGTATCTGAGAAGAACTTTGAGTCATCAAGGAACTCCACTTCCTTTCGCTAGGCGACATGAAGATGAGGAACAGAAGGTCAGAACTTTAGATCATCGAGAGACAAAGCACATTGATTAAGATGAGAGCTTGGAAGCTTCATTCACAACCAACAAATGAATCAGTCTGTCAGAATTGTGAAGGACTGTCGTGACTGCATTGCCATTGTCAAATGTGTATGGTTGTATGTTTTCTGCTTACACTTCACTTGAAAGGGAAGTCCATCAAAGCTATCATCTTGAGATGATACAACTTGTCATCTACACAAAGCTTTGGCTGCCAGCTTAGGCTACTCGAGTCTCCCACTCCGGGCATGTCACTGCAGCAGTGGAAAGCAACTCTGGACCAACTCGGGCACCATTGAGCAGCTCAGCGCATGGCTTTCAGCTGTCCAAACCTACCAAATGCTGAGCTTTATGTGGGCACTAGCAGGGCTTCGTCACCCACCTACAGCCAGAGGGAAAGCAACATGGGGAACAGGGAACCCATCGAGCAGCCCATGGTGGGAGCTCAGAGATCACTGCTGGCAAATGATGGTAGCTCCTCCCCGCTCATGGCAGAACATGTGCTGATGTGTGCCCCATCTCATCACCTTTTCTGCATCTTTTGGGACCGTGGCATGCAGTCGCCAGTACATCTTTCAAGGCATCTTTTCTTTTCCCGGGCCATCCAAAAGAAGGAGAAGAAGAGAAAACAGAAGAAAAGAAGGGGAGAAAAGATTGATTATGACCCTTCTTGTAGCAACACAAGCACACATGAAATTAATGCTTCAGATATTTCATCCATAATGCATCAATAGCACATTTTTTTGTTTTGGAAAATGCTGTGTTTGACATGGGAAAAACTCAGCCCTTGTTCTAATCTTCACATAATCCAATGGATATTTAGCTTATTTATAACTTGGTTTTGTGTTCTCATCAGTGATTTCTTTCCTTCTTGCTTGAAGTAATTCTCTTTCATTAATATTAATTTGTCAATATTCTAATATACTTAATCTACAAGATTCCAACTTGGTTTTGTGTTGTTATCAGTGTTTTTTTTTCTTGCTTGCAGTAATCTTTTTCATTAATTATTTCCATACTCTGTTTTGCATTTATATCTGACATCTGGAGTGAGGAAACCTGCAATATCAACTTATTAACTATCCAATAACAGAAGATTATATTAGTTTCTTCTTCTGCTGCTTAGCAAATCTTGCATCACCTGGCTGAGCATCATCAGAGGAGTACCATGCAACACTTCTCCTTGGAAAAGCCTGGTGAGCTCATCACCTCATGCCCTCCCGCAGCCCGCCATGGACCTGCACTGCAGGAAAAAGAAGAAAAGAATGTGCTGTCATACCTTTAACAGCTGATGATTCGGTCCTCCTTCCTCCATGGATGCCTGATTCACTCCCCCTGGTCTACTTTATGATCACCATGACAATTACATCATTTTTTCTGGAATATATCTGTTTATGACATATGATCAACAAAGAACAAACCTGTCATTTTAATCTATTATATTCCTAGAATTGATATTTCTAATTAGTACAATTGAATTCATAATAATGATGACTGTTCAGTTATATAATGGGCATTTAAATTCTTGAAGAAGAGGTTTAAGGAGGAATTCTGTTGCCTTATTTTGTGGAGCTCATGGACTGTTCACTCCATAATTGAGCTTGTGGTCCTTTCTTTACATCACTGTACCAAATCTGAAGCATCTCTTCTTGTCTGCTCTCCTCTTCTTTGACGACTCCTCTTCCTCCTGAAGCTGAAGGATTCCTTGAGCTTGCCCAAATCCATGGAGTCTGAGGCTGTGCCAACAGATCAAACAACTGATGAGGTACCTGAAATAGTTAGCCTCTACATCCATCCTGATAATTATTGACAAGAGTCTTTTTGTGTTGTGCTGCTGGGAGAAAGCTTTGATCAGATATCAGATTTCTCATTACCTCAATTTTCTGTGTTTATTTTTTACAGTTTGTCTATTTTTGGTCACAACTTCTAAATTTCTCTAAGTGCTCATCAGTCATGAGATCAGGCTGTTCTCATTTTGCTTTCTTAATGACCACTGAATCTGAATGAAGTAATTTATCATTTCTTTCAATCTCTCAAGAAAGTTTTGAAGAGCCTTCTCTGTTTTATACCTTTCGATAAGAAATTGCAATTTATTAACTATCCTGTAAATGAGGAGTGTCTAACTTCTCGATGTTCTCTTCAACAACTGGAGTCTATTATTACCTCATCTTGATGCACTTCATTGAAGAGGAATTGTCCTTTGTCAAAATACTTTTGTGGCATGATGTGAACATAAAGTATTTTTTGTGTTGCAATAGATTGGTCACCTGACATGGAGCAGCTTCATCAGTCTGTATTTCTTAAAATCACCAATCTCCATTCTATCTGATGATCCACTTTTTTGTTCTTCGTTCTGTTGTTCAGTGTGAGTAAGTAGTATGGTTTTTATTTCTGAACACTGCATTAATTTTCCTTATTTGAGGAATAATACTGATAATTGCTTATATGATCCACTTAGAATTGGTTTGATCTCTCTCTTTCTCTCTCTCTCTCTCTCTCTCTCTCTCTCTCTCACACACACACACACAAGCACAAATTAAATTGATGAACTTGGAATATGTGGGTGACATTGTTTCTGGCTTTTTCTTGTTTTGGAATGTTTCAGTTGCTTCTGAAATTATTATAATTAAAAGGTTTTACACTAACTCAGGTTTCTACTTCAATAACTTCAAGAAAAGGAAGCAATGTTTTGGCAGGCTTCAATTTTTTGTTATTTGAACTTCAATTTCTCTTCTTCTTCATGCAAAAAAAAAAAGAAAAAAAGAAAATGTATAGCTGTCTTTAAGAAACCTGCTTAATATTAAAAAAAAACATTCTTTTTTTAACATTGAAGCACCACAAAATCTTTCTTATTTCAAAATCACTAGAAAAATCATTGAAATGCTTTGGCATGATATTATAATATCATGTGTCTCGGCTCTTATGGAATTTAAAGACAAGATATTTGAATATTCTTAAAATGTTGATTATATGCCTGTTAGCATTTGTATATTGATTGCAGTTGAGGCATGCAGGAATTTCATGCAAATATTTTTTTTATTTTTTCAATTTATATCCTACTATTAAAAAAATCCACAGATTGTTGAGGAGAAAAGAGTTATCAACGAGGAGATAGACATGAAAGGAGAGACTATTTCCCATCCAAAAGAACCTGAAAAGATGGATGAGGAAGAAAAGCTAAAGATGGTGTGTTCAACAGATGTTGAAGCTGCTGTTGCCACTGAAGCAGAAGAAAAATCCAGAGAAAAGAATGAATCCATTGTTGAGGATGTGAATACAGAATCTAGTAACAATGAGATGTCAGATTCAGTGGTTTTGTCTGCTCAGGTTGTGGAAGATGAAGCAGATCCTCAACAAAAAGCTGGCATTTCAGTTTCTTCAGAGAAAAGAGAAGATAAATCAAAGAAACAACATGAATCTGACACGCAAGAACTGTCACCAGGACCAGTAGAAGATGGAGAAGGGAATGCAGGGGAGACTTTGGTTGAAGAACAAGAATCTGAAGGTGTCAAAGATCAAGTGGCTTCAGACATCTCCAAAGTTCCAATCTCAGAAACAGAGGACAAAAAAGAAGAGCCAGTTTTGTCATGCACCACCGTGGAGTCTGCACCCAAAGAAAGTGGGGAGGATTCCCAATTTGAAGAATTCTTGGTTGATGCTCATGTCACTGGTGATTCTTCAGAGGAAAAGATAAGCAACTTAAACAGCTCAGAAGATGACATGAAAGTTGAGAATTTTGTATCAGAAAGCATAGATATGGTTCCAGATTTTCTTGAATCGTCTGATGGAGCTCGAGAGATCATGAAGGATACCATGGAAGAACGAACGGAGTGCAGAACAATCGAAGACATGGTGAAAGAAGTTGCAGTTGTTGCTGGTTTTTCTGAAGTTCCTGATGCTGCAAACCTGATTGAGATTGCTGCTGCTACTTTAGCTCTTGGAAGTGCTGAAGAGACTGTAAAGCCAAAAGTTGGAATCACAGATGACAAACAAGAATTTAGAGATGTTGAAGAACCACTAATGGATAAGGTAAATGGAGCTAATTCTTCTAGTGAGACTGTTGATGTCTCAACCAAGGAAGACAGAAGTGTTGTAAGTCTTGAAATGGTCAAGGACAAGGATGACAGTTTGGAAAATAAGAATGACATTCCATTGGAGGCTACATATCCAGTGAAAGAAGTTGCAGCTGACTCTGAAGTGTCTAAAGTTGCTGCTTTTGTTGATCCAACTGAGTCCAGTAATGCTACTTCAGCTATTAAAACTATTGACGAAACTCAAGGGCTAGAAGCTAAAATCGTAGACGGCAAGCAAGAAGCATTTACTGAAATTGACGAACCTGAAGTTGAAGAACAAGTAATGAATCAGACAAATGAAGTTGATGCTACCAGTGAAACTGTGGAAGTTGCAGTAAAGGAAGACAAGGATACTGTAACAGCTGAGATGGTTGAGGATAAGAATAGCAGTTTGCACAATTTGAGTGAGGCTCATATGGAACCTCTTGCTACTGCAAATACCCCTCTATCAACAAATGGCACTTCATCTATTCAAGCTTTTGATGAGGTCACACAAGAGAAGTTGATAGAAAATGAAGAACAGTCGATCACTGAAACAAGAAAAGTTGACCCTGCTGGTTTAACTGCAGATGTGAGCATTGAGATAATTGGGGACAAAAAGGATGATTGTTTAGAAGATAAGACTTCCATAGAGATACCAAATGGTGTCGATGTGACTGGTGAAATTCTTGAAACCCCTTTTGAGGAAGTGAAAGGCCCTGAAGATGTTGCCATGGTAGAAGAGAAGAATGATCCAGTGGAAGAAGTTGCAGATGATTCTGATGTGCTGGTAGTTCCTGCTGTTGTTCATCCAACAGAATCTAGTAGCACTAGTTCAACTATTATAACTACTGAAGAAAGTAGAGAGATTGAAGCTAAAACCATAGATGTCAAGCAAGAAGCAGTAACAGAAATTAAAGAACCAAAAGTCGAAGAACAAAAAATGAACCAGGCAAATGAAGTGGATGCTACTAGTGACACTGTGCAAGTTGTAGTCAAGGAAGAAAATGATATGGTAACAGTTGCAATAGAAGAGGATAATGATTTAAATAATTTAAGTGAGGCTCATGTGGTGGCTATAATAAATCCAGTGAAAGAAGATGCAAATGACTTTGGCATGCCTACACCTCATGCTACTGCAAATATTACTCAGTCAACAAATCTCACTTCAGCTATTCAAATTGCCGATGAGATCACACAACCAAAAGCTGAAGTCATACATGAGAAGAAAGACAAGTTGACAGAAGTTGAGGAACAATCAATGACTGAAACAAACAAAGTTGATTCTGTTAGTTTAACTGCCGAAGTTCCATTAGAAGGAGAAAAGGCTAATGTGAGCACTAAAAAGTTCGAGGACCAGACAGATGATATTTTTGGAGACAATACTTCCACAGATAACCCAAATGGTGTTGATGCTCCTGGTGAAATTTCTGAAATACACTTCAAGGAAGTGAAAGGCCCTGAAGAAGCTGACATGGTCCAAGAGAAGAATGATCCTTCACAAGTTGTAGCAAAGGTCAAGAACATTGATGATAAGAGCTTAAAAGATGATAGAGAGACTTTATTGGAGACTTCAGAAAATCTCGATGGTGGTGATGCAGCATTGGATGGAAAGAGAAATTTAGAAGTTCCTGAAATAGTAGATGGAACAAAAGAAGATAATCTGAAAAACTCAACAGAGTTAGAGAGCTCCTCTGTCGTTGCTGAAGTAGTAGGGGAGAGCAAGGTTGAGAACCTGGAAAGCGAAAAGACGTCTTTGATCGAAGCCTTTGGAATGGCTGGAGTCTCATCAGAGCTTGATAAATCTTCCACAGGTAATGAAATGGTCAAAGAAAAGTGTAAAAACTCTGCAAGAAATAAGATAACTTTAGGTGAGATCACCAATTATGCTGGTATTAATAGTGATGCTTCAAATGTCTTTCCTGTGCAAGATAAAACATCTGAAGGTCATGAAGTGACTCAGGAGAAGGGTAAAGAGGCAAAAGATTATGAATGTTCAATTGACAAGGAAAGCAAGAATGAGAGCATTACAAGCAAGGAAAATTATGCTGAGACTGTTAGAGATCTTGACAAAGAGGCAAATGTGGTTGCTGCATTAGGTGCTACTAGAGCTATGGATGCTGAGAAGGATAAAGAAGGTGCTCGAGATGAAGAAGGAACAGAGAATCCTAAAGATGAAAACTTAATTATGACTCCGAAATGTGCTGATGTTATGAAGGTAGAAGGAGAGGCTCCTAAACAGGACATCCCAGCTAAGCCCTCCCAACGACATTCAAATAACATAATATCAAAGCTCAAGCAGTCACTCATTAAAGCAAAGAAGATAATGATGGGAAAATCACCAAGTTCAAAAAATATGTCAGCAAAAAGCAAACAAGAAATCAAATGATCTAGAATGAGACAAATTTGTGTGTGATCTCTGTGGCTGCTGATCATGTACATAAAGGTCATAGTCATGTGCTTGGGATCCTTCCTCTTCTGTTGTATGAAATCTTTTGGCAGGATACCTGGAAGGAAGGATATGCTTGCTTTCTAGTTCTTAGCTTGACTAGCAGAATAATATATATAAGGTTTCATCTAATTGTTACTTATTATTCATTTTTTTAATGATGTTCTTGTGGTGTTTTTGTTTTATGATATTGATGCTTATAAATCCATCAAGAAGTTCCTTTTCTTAGTAATGCAATGTATGGCTCTTTCTTGCAGGCAACAATAAATTTGTTTTATTGTTCACTTTGTTGCATGAAATTTATATGAAGTTAACCTGATTCTGGTGACAGAATCTAAAAATATGTTCAAGTGAAGAATTTGACCGAACATTGATAATCTCCTGTAATTACTAGAATCATTTATGAATACTCAACAGCTAAGTAGCTAGTTTTCAAAGATTCTGACAGCAAATAACTGATCTTTACCAACAGATGATACTGGATGGTCTAAAAGAATCCTAGCAATGCCACTTTTATGAATAAAAAATGATGCTTTTGTGAAGTCACAAGAAATCATCTTAAACTGACTGTTTGGACTAGATCAAACTTCTTTGAGTGTTTCATGTACACGATTTTCTATTATGAGGGAAAATTTCTTGAGAATTGATACAAGAAGTGAATGCTATAGGAAAAATCCCAATGTACCTTCTTGTATGTCTAACTCAGCAGTTCAATGTGCTGTGAGCATGACAGCAGTTGACAGAAGTTATTCCATATCCACAACATATGGTGCAAGAGAACAGTTTCAGAATTTTATTAAACTACATATAGTGCAAAAAAGAATTAGTTTAATAACAGGAAATATAATAGGCTAGCCATTGAGACAACAAATGCAAGATTATAATGAATTAGAGAAACTGAAAATTGACCACCCAATTCCCATCTGCTACTGTTTCCCGGATCTTCAGTAATCCATGGAACATCTCGAGTCATTGCCCTCCACAGAGGAAATGGAAGAAAAAGATCTACTAAGCTGAAACAAATCACAAACAAGTTCCCCCGTCTACATTTCCTTCTCTGCTATCTGACCTCGAATCTGTCTGATATATGGTGCTATAAGTTATAACTATTATCTGGCAGGCAACATCACACTATTTGCAGATTTGAGGCTACCCTAAGGAAAACTGTTTTGTTTGTTTCTGGATTTAATGATAAGATCAACTGCTTTTCTTAATGATGTATTTACTTTTATATTACAGAAATACTTGCAGTTCTAAGATGCTCTTTGGTTGTGATTCGACTTGTTTAGAAATCAGAAAACAAATATGATTTCTTAAGCTTTAAGTAGCAGCTCTTTAGTCATTGTTGAGGAGGTTATGAGTACCAGTAGTAAAAGTGTGCCTGAACCTCACTTTATTTGGATGTTTGTATAATAAGAAACAACTTTATTAGTTAGTCTCAAAACATGTTTGTTTGAAAATTGAAATCAAGAGGTTATCTCTTGCAAAAAGCACATATAGCCTCACAGGCAACTAGGGGAAATGTTTCTTGAGGAAACCTTAAATAAAGCTTGATAATAATAAATATGTCTCAAACCTCATTTTTTGAGTTTGTACTGACAAAAACAGGAAAACATAAGCAAACACAAGACAGAAAAGGCCATTTAACATCTCACAGTCACTGTATTCTATTGTGATGATGCACTGAAGTCAGTTGCAGCAGACTCTCAAGCCATATCGAACTTGTTATGATAACAAAGCATTACCAGTTTCAACTGGAAGTCAAAGCAATATGTCGATACATAAACAAAATTTTTTTAAAAAAAAAGCATGTACCAGATTCTGTAGACAATTGGACATTCTTTGATATGAATTATTTTTTTGTGTGCAGTGCCAGACTCAGGTTAGGATGATGCCAAAACTCTGAACAGGCTACTCAAGCAGCTTGCACCAGATTTTGAGTTCTTACATGGTTAGCTGTGTAGCAAACTGAGGTTTGGTATGGGTTTCTGAGTGGCTCACATGATTCTGGAGAGACCAAGTTAGAAGAGCCTTGGATATATGAGCATTGCCATGGAGAACTTGAGGTCACATTGAGGTGGACATTGAACAAGCAAATACTGCTGAAGTTATCACCTTGAATACCTTCTAATGTGCCAGCATGTTTGATATTTGTTCCCTTAATGTCTTCCAGGGTGATCATGTTTATAATGGGAAGTGCATTTGGATCAAAATTCTCATCTGGGTGCTCACCATATTGTCCAGTTATACCAATGGCTATGTTGACATTGTTCAGAACAACATTGGAGATGTGGATGTACTGAACATACCCACCACGTCCTGGAGATGTCTTTATTCTGATGCCATACAATGAATTAAACAGAGATATGTCCTCTGCCTCCACATCCGATATGCCACCAGACATCTCACTCCCAAAGGCAATGCCTGCACCTGATTTGGCTTCTCCGACGATGCGTCGGATGCTGATGTTGGAGCTTGGATGAGCATAAGAAATGCCATACTCATCCCATCCACTCTTGATGACAATAAGATCATCACCAGTGCTGATGTAACAATCTTCAATACAGACATTACTGGACGAATCTGGATTCATTTGAATGACATGAGTGAAATCATTGTATACATTTAATAATCAAAATATTGAGAAGAATTTCAAGGGAATTATATGCAGAACACTCATGGCCACTCATGCCAACTTCTTTTATTAACACAATACTAGTTCAAATGTTAAAAACAAAATTTTCAATCTTAGAACATGATAAAAAAAGGACAAGCATCCTAGACCATGACAGGAAACATCATGATGATCACAAGAATAAGAATTGACCTGCATCTTTACTGCCTAACTAAATAATGCTTAAATTTGAAAATGCGTAAGAACTTAAGATGCAAAAATCTTCAACTTTTCATTATATTAAAATTGGGACTCACAAGTAGAAAGCTACCTATTTGGTGATTTATCCTTGCTTGAGCTAAAATGATTGACAAAATATTGGTACACATACTCATCACTAAAGTTTTAACAAGGAATTCTTCTTCATTAAAATTTTATTATCAGTTCAAAAAGTGCCTGAATATGAGCATCAAGCAATTAAGCTATATTGCAGGATTTTCGACACAAGCTTGCATAGTGGAGTTCATAGATGAGTGATCTATATTTCAGCACTTTAAGTTTTCCATATTGCATTAGTTCAGCACTTTGTTTCAAGTCTATATGATACAGTTGATCATCTCAACAAAATCATAATCACAGAAGTATAATATAGGCTATGTGCATGATTTTCTTATGATCTGTGCAAAGCCATAGTTTTTTTTAATGTAAAACTGAGAACTTTAAAGTTTGAAGTATTGGCACAATGAAAATTAGCAACTGAACAGGAATCATATAAACACCAAATGGTGCAAGCTACTGGATTTCAGTGAAGATGAGCATTATCCATTTTTTGTTGGATGAAACAGCAAGTAATTAATTATAAACATCTTCAGTTGAACATGATCTTTATCATTACTACTACTACTTGATACTGAATAGTATCACCACAGTTTGTAGCTATAGATCTTTATCATTACCTGGATCTATTCCATCTGTGTTTGGTGAATCGGGTGGGGCAAGGATTGTGACATTCTGGATGAGCACTTGGCTGTTAATCCAGTAAAAACAGTCTCAAGTCTCCCCTAGCTCATAAAGCTCCACTCGAGCATCAATCTACAGAGCTAATAAGAGAAATAAATACATACACTAGGATGGACAAACCTGCAATATACGGGGTGGATGGCCCAAAATGGTGAGTTAATGAACGTAAGATTTGAGATGACCACTCCAGTTGAGTAAATGAGTTCTATGAGATGTGGTCGAGTATAGTTGAGAATGTGGTTGTTAAACCAATCCCACCAAACGCTGCCTTGGCCATTGATAGTCCCATTGCCACCTGAAACAAGTTCATAGTGAAATCAGCACAATTATTTGACACTATACTCTTTATGCATTCCCTCGCCTTTCTATTTAAAGATACAGATTGCTGTTGATAGTCCCATTGCTACCTGGAATAAGTTCGTAGTGAAATCAGGACAACTATTTGACACTATACTCTTATGTATTCCCTGGTCTTTCTATTTAAAGATAAAGATTCAGATTGTTGTGCTCGGATGTTGCTTGAATAATGCCCAGCAAAAATAAAATTGGAAAGTTCAAAAGCATCCAATACAACAACTCACTAAATAGAAATTGCACAATAATCAATAAGATATCGGTTGCCTTTTGAGTCATTACTCATTACCACTGTAAATTAAGAGAGAAACATTAGGCATAACTCATTCAAGATTTACTGACCTGTTATTATCACATCAGTCAGGTTGGACCCCTGTATGAGGCTTTGATGTCTTCCACCAGGTAGCTCCCTACCCCGGCCATATGATGGCAATGGATCAATGACTGGCCAATCAGAGGAATCCTGCATTAAAGCATAATGGATCATTTTTCACAGATCCTACACAATTTTATATGTAAACAGAGAGAATATAGAAAAATAAATAGAAGCAAGCCACCCTACAAAGTTTTCTTTCATAAGATTTTTTTTTCCTCGATACAAGAGGGTTTCAGTAAAATGAAGTATCACATCAGATTTAGTTTTCAGTGTAATTAGCGGCAACTACATCATCTGAAGGATGTGTGCAGAAAATTGAAGTACATCAGTTCATGCCAACTTGTGAATTTTTCAAAGAGACACATAATGCATCTTCTCCTTGACAAACTGATAGTGCCACTAGTCTAACCAACCTCAAATATTAGATAGTTGGGACCGTCTTCACAAGTAATCTCGATGCCTGATGTTTATATGTTACAGGGACATGTCTAGTTTCCAATATAAAAACCAAGGCAGGAGACAAAGCAATCTAAACTGTTTCTTCCATGTACTGCAAACATAGCTTTGATATGAAACTACACACTCACCATGGATCCAATTATTACGGCATCCTTGTCTAGTGATATAGTGAGATGGCTGATGAGACTAAAACTTCCAGTCAGCCACTTTCCAGCAGGCACAAACAGCTGTGCCCCACCCTTATCTGCAAATGAATGGAGATAAAAGATAGCATTCTGAAAGGCTTTGGTATTTAGCGTGACACCATCACCAACGGCACCAAACTCTGTTACAGTGACAGTGTGTGGCCGGTACATGCTTGATCCCATCTCCTTGCAGGATGAAGTAGACAAGGCAGCCCATGATGACAGACCGACCGTTGCAAGAATCATAAGAGTTTCTAGCAGCTGAGTCAAAATTCCATAGGTTAATAAGGAAAACAATGATCTCAAAATCATTCGGGATTTGGTTAAAAGAAAATTAACACATATATTTTCTAGCATCCATCCTCTACATGATCACTTGTAAGAATCAAACTCAAAATATTTGTTTCTTCCAAATTCAATCAGCTCCTTTTGTATCTCTTGAGATGCTAGCTTATATAATTGAGAGTCAAAAGTTGGATGTCATGAATGGTGCAATGTTAAGCAGGTCCAATTCCAGTATGGGTTTGCAACCTCAATTTTCAGAACAAAAAATGAAAAACTAAAGGGAAGTATATGATATTGATTTAGGATCCCAGTTTATAAATAAAATTGGAAGAAAACAAAACCTATATCAGAATGTAGGACTAACTTAAATCACTTTCATGAACCGGTAATATGCTTTTCAATAGGTCATATTATTTGAGGTAAATGGAAAAAGAATATTATCAAAACCCACTTGGTTCTCTTGTAACTAGATTTTACATTGGTCGGTGAATACGTCAAGGAAATCGTCAAGGGGGAGAGATAAGTTTCACTAAAGAGGCTCCCCTTGATTCATTTGTAAGAGAAAAAAATACTCCATAATCCAGCCTAGGAAACCATGAATCTGGATTACAAAGTTCATTAATCCAACATAGCACAATGGCTTGAGAACAGGATTGTAATCATATATCCAATGTATATCGAATTTTGTTTCAAATGCTGCAAAAGATCAAAGTATCGATAGAATAATAAGTGAATCGAAAACCATATTAAAATGCAGACTGCAGATTAGATAGAATAAAACTCTCTTTTATACATGACTGGAAGGTCAAGTTGCAGCAAAGGCCTCCTGCTGTTGCAATAAAATGAGAAAGAAACGAAAAAGGAATTATAGAATATAGATTCAATACTAGAAGCAGATGTATTTTCCATCACAGATCCACATTCCAGTATCAGAAGAAAGAAAGAGAACCAACTAGCTTTACACAAACTAAGATCCATTCAGATATAACCGTATTGCAGAGCTCAACAATTGACCTCAAGACGTCAAGAGAAAAAAGGAATCCAAGCGTGAAGCAGGAGAAACAGAGACACTTACAGCTGCAGATCTCTTCATGTGACTGGGTTCTAATCGGCCCAAACAACCAAAGAAGCAATGAACAAGCTCTAACGACACCAAAAGAGAAGCACAATCTCGAAAAACCTGTGGTGATCTGATGATGTTACGGCAATCAAGTGGAAGTGGAACCCATCAACTCCATTGTGATCTATGGGCTGCTTCTGTTCTCAAAAGACCAATCCCACCATCAATCAAAAGAAAAAAGAAATACACAGAGAGAGAGAGAGAGAGAGGGAAAAAATCATTACAGTCTGTACTGCAAAAGAACAAAACTGTTCCTGTCCACCACCTTTTGTCTTCAGCTGCTCCCTCTCCCTCTCTTTACAGACAAACAAACCACCGTCCAGTAACCTAAAGAATCCACAGCGCCCTCTTGAGCTGCCTTAAATCCACTGCCGAATTGGAGGAGACACAGCCAGTGTGATGTCTTTGTGGGCATAAATCTCCATGGAATCAAATCTGCTGCTCCTGCTGCTGCTGCTGAGTTTCACTCTTATCAGACTGATCTGCTCTCGCTCTCTCTCTCTCTCTCTCTCATGTTGAGGCTGAAACATATGACATTACATGCAAGGATGGCGTTGTCAGTTACAGTTCTCCAGCTAAGGATTAGAGAGAGAGAGAGAGAGAGAGAGAAGTTAAAAGGACAGCAGTTGTACAAGGTTGGCCTGTGCCTCTTCGGATTCCAGTGACCAGAATACCCGTGAAGAGTGCCTCCAAACACTGCAGCCCCCTCCTCCCTTGCACACTACCCCTTGTCATTTTCTCTCTCTCTCTCTCTCTCTCTGTATGTGGCTATACTGCTTCAAATTTACATGGAAGATGTGTCTTCATTTCTCCATTTCGATCTTATTAGCTAAAACCAAAAAGAACTTATTGTTCTGCAACAGGACATTAATTAGGACTAGTGAAGCCATTCCAAATGGAACAATTAGGAGCATTAAGATTGTGGTGAGGTACAAACTTAGCTATCATGCTCTCTCTCTCTCTCTCTCTCTCTCTCTCTCTCTCTCTCTCTCTCACGTTGAATTCCAATCCAAGCAAGCGGCACATGGTCACAGTGTTGACTTGACCTATTTAAGAGGAGATAATTCCTTTCTTATCTAAAACTCTCATTGATCATAAATCTAAGTTTCCGAGCTTCGTCAAGATTCAACGCGACTTCTGTCCTTTTCATCCCTTCCTACCATTATGCCACAGCAATATCATCAAAGAAAGACTCTTCAATAGCGGCAACAAGCTGTAAAGTCTCAATTCTTTGGATGCATTATATTAATCTTTTCTACTATCGAATCATGCATCAAGTAATTTCCTTAGTCAAATAATCTTTATTTTTATCTCTTATCTATTTTCAATATCACTAGTACTAATTATCTCATCTCGTCTAATCACAACATTCGTAGATCTCTTTTCCTCACTCTATCCTCTATCGGAATTACATTCAAGTTGGTCGAACACCATACTAAACATTGACAAGCTTAGCAAAAGACGTAGGAGTTACTCTGGGAAGGGGATTTGATCTCTGTCGTAATGAGAAGAGACATGTTTGCCGTCCAGCGAAGATGCAGTAAGTGACAACGGGCACAGGGGATCACACTTGCAGTTTTAGATGTCAATGCTCAGCTTCTGGTGAGACGGGAACTCCCATGGAGCTTCCAAAGATCACATCTTTTGTGTGTCGATAAACAGTGAGATGAAGTGAGCGAGCTCGACATTGATCTGAGCCGTATGCCTGCCGGCTATTGTTTGCAGTTTCCAAGAAAGTAGCAGCAGAACTGATGAGACCACATGATTCCCAGGTTAATATAGAATGAATCATCTACTGGTTTGAACTTTATTTCCAGTCAATAAGTCAAGCTCTAACTAAAGGCTGGCCATCGGAAACAGGGATTCTGGGTGCTTAGAAAAGATGTTGGGAGGTCCATAAAGGAGGAGACAAGGATGGCAAGGAAAAGGACATGGTAGACCGAGAAGTGGAGCCATGTCACTGCAAAGTGGAGCCAGACTTGGGATCCAATGTCTGAGAAGAATACTATATAGTTTATGGAGAAAGTACCTAATAATAAAGATGATAGATGGCATTGCAGTCAGTGCCATCCCCTGAAAGAGTTCATCTTCTGTGTGTCATGGTCAACCCCAACAAACCTGCACCCACATGCTCATTAGACTTCCAGAAACAAGATACTCCCAATTCCTTCAGAGAGAGCAGGGTCAACCAATCTGCATCAACCTTACACTCATCCAGTAGATATCCCTGCATGCATGCTCATCAAAAGTTGCAGAAATAAGATATATTTCCCGCATCTTCTCAGCTAAGTCCTTCGGATGGAACAAGCTCTCTTCTGTGTGGATCAGGGTCAACCGTCATGCATCAATACTACACTCCTTCCGTCGATATCCCTGCATGCATGCCCACCAGGCTTTCAGAAACAAGATATTCTTGCGACTAAATCTAAGTCTTTCAGATGGAATAAGCTCTCTTCTGTGTGCATCAAGGTCAACCAACCTGCAAACACAGTTCACTCCTTCGGTAGATCTCCCTGCACTCCCGCAACTAAATCTAAGGCCTAACTCTCTTTGGTATGGATCAAGGTCAACCAACCTGCATCAACACTGCACTCCTTCAGTAGATCTCCTTTCATGGTCACCAAAACTCTCAGAAACAAGAAATTCCTGCATGCTTGCAACTGAATTTGAGTCCTTGGGAGAGAACAAGCTCTCTTCTGCATGGATAAAAGTCAACCAACCTGCACCAACACTACACTCCTCGAGTAGATGTCACCAAAGTTTCAGAAACAAAATGTTCTTCCATGCCTGCAACTGGATCTAAGTCCTTCGGAAAGAACTAGCTCTCTTTTGAGTGGATCGAGGTCAAGCAACATGCAAACACAGCTCACGGATCCTTCATTAGATCTCCCTGCATGCTCATCAAACTTTCAGAAACAAGATATTCCTCCATTCTCTCGACCAAGTCCAATGAGCTCTCTTCTCTGTGGATCAAGGTCAACCGATTTGCACCCACGTTGCACTCTCAGTAGATATCCCTGCATGGCCACCAAACTCTCTGAAACTAAATCCGAGTCCATTAGAGGGGAGTCATAACCTAAGGGTTTCATTCAATCTGGCACGTGCATGGAGGAGGTGCAGTTCCTACACAGTACCGACAACAGAATGTCGTCTTCGTTCACTGCTGCATCAAGAGCTGTCACAGTTAAAGCTCAGAATCAAGCAGGGAAAACCCTCACATGATCCGGACGAAAGCGAAGCATCGTATGATGAATGAAGGGGCTGAAAGCTGCTCATCAATGACTGCCATGCGAATGGGAAAGGACTCACCAAACAACTGCCACCGGCCCTTCCTTCCCTCGGCTGCTGCGGTAGGAAGAGATTTAATGAGGAGTTCCTCCATGAATGAATACCTAATGCCGGGGACCTACGTTATCATGAGAGACCACCTGTAACCGAGCATTTACTGACGTCTGAATTCGTGTGTACTATCTTGAACACGTACATCTTCCCTTTCATGTAGGGTTGGCATCTGCCACATAAAGTCCACCCACCCACTGTACCACAGAGAATAAATGTGGCCAAACTATTTTATCTCTACCACATAAATTTCCATTACGTGAAATGAAATACATGGCTCCTCCTCGTGGATTCCAACATTAAATATAACATTATAATACATAGCTTTCTGGGGTTATTTGTAGCAAATGATCAACCACAATATGCATGAATACATGTTTCACTTCTAAATCTCATGTAGCCTACTCCTTTACCAGTTCTCACAGTACCTCAAGACACTGAGGTGCATGACTCTCCATGATGCATTGACTCCAATCCAAATGGTTGCAGGTGCTCAAAATATGTCTTCCAGAGAAAAATTTGTCTTATAAAAAGTCCAAACGATCTCTGTCACCAACCCAATAATATATTTGTCCATATCTAAACAAAATGGATTCTGTCGTAGACTTCTTAAGATTTAATACATTTGTCAATATCTAAACATAATACCATACATGTGAGGATGTGAGATTTAGCCCGATAATAACTCCATATATAATATACCTCTATCCTTGTTCATTAATAATACTTTCCGTCTTGGGTTACCCATCATATATAACAATAAGTTTATATATGTTGCCAATAATTAGCTAAAGTCAATGATGAAGCAACATAATATGTTGTCAAGAATTTTATTCATGTGTTGGATTGGGACATCTACTATCCAAGAATTAGCTAAAGTCATTTGTTGTCAAGAATTTTATTCATGTGTTGGATTGGGACATCTACCATTCACACGTGAGCAAGACATAAAAATTTATATCATGTCTCATTTATCGATTTAAACGTGACATTGATTAAAAAAAAAGTTAAAATGGTATAATAGTGAAAAGTTATTCGTTCATACAAAAAGTCTCCATCCATATGAGGAGAGTGTTAATAATAAAAAATATATATATTTTGAAGTTCTTTTTAAGGTTTCTGTTCTCCCTTTGGCACGTGCTATGCACGGGCTAATCGCATAATCAGAGAAAGAAAAGCACGCGTTCCGTGTTGCTTTGACGATCGTGCTATCGCCAATCTCAAGGATAGACAGGTCCCGCGAACGAACGGTCCAGATGCGAGAGAACAACGCCCATTATTGCGAGTACGGCGGGGGAATAACTTCCGTGACGACCGCATGCAAACGTTTTCTGATTCGACGACGAATGCACGGTCGATATCTTCTCAGATCAGCATCGGACGGCTGACGCCCCGCAGATGGCAATGCATTATCTCGCGCGTACGCCGGCGTAAAATAACGTTCCCTGGGTCCACTATCCACCCACTCTGACGTACTCCGACGCCATTTTCTTACTGGCCACGTGTCTCCAATGCGAGCGTGCTGCCGGTGGGGTCCGCGAAACCCTGTGCTTGTTAGCCGCGTGTCGTGATTATGGTACCGAAGGCGAGTCAGCTTGCGAGCGAGCAACGCAACCGAGGGAAACAAAATAAACAACGGGCGTGATAGAAAAAATGTGAAAAAGCAAGAGGACGCAATCGTCTCACCCAAGTCGCTCTCCTTGAAGTTGTAAAGTATGGGCCCCACGTTTGTGGTCCCAGGAGTTGGCGTAGGGTGGATCGCGGGTGCCGTGTGTCTAGGTGGCGGAGGAAATTAAAAAGGTTTGGGGAGTGGGGCTTTCTCACGGCCGAACCGCCTATATAACGTTTTAAAGCAGTACGCTCCTCCACTTCTACCGCTCTCTTCGCTGCGTGGTTGTAATCGTCGGCCGCTGTTTAGGTTTTTTCTTGGATCGATCATGGCTGCCGAGTCGGGCATCTCGATCCGGATGAAAGGGGTTCTCTGGATCGGCCAGTGATTGCTCCCGAGGAAGGTTCTGGTTCTTTAAATTTTCTCTCTTTCTCCCCGCCCCCTTCTGTGAGTAGCGAGGTTCGTAGTGGCAACGGTTGAATGAGTTTAACTTCTAGCACTTCTGCGGGAATTTGGAGTAGTTTTGCTGATGTTTTGCTCGAGAAATATGGTTAAATCTGGTATATTTTAGTGGCGTCTGGATCGTGACGCATGAACTGGAGCAGGGTTAGCTCCGTACTGAGTGGGTTTCTCGAGCTGTTACAGTCGTTAATTTGGTGATTTTATTGCTTGGAATCAGTGAACTAGGCTTTCTCTTGTGAAAATAAATTATTTTTGGTTCTTTTCTAGTGATTTTGTGTGGGACTTTGTGATTGGTATGTGGGTTTCACTTGTTTGGATCTGCGGATCTGCCAATGTAATGCTTTTAGATTTTTGGCGAAGCAGTGACGTGGTTTAGGAACTCCACTCCACCGTGTTCTCCATCCTCTTGGTCCAGAGTGGCTTGCTATACACCTTTCAGCATGGGAAGTATTTGCATTCAAATCTCGGCCTTCTGAGTTGTTTTGAGGTTTTTGCCTTGATGGAGGCCAGAATTGGGGGTGAAAACCATCAGTTTGTTGCTGCTGGGACATCTAAACTGAACAGGATCGGGAAGAAGAGCCTTGAGTGGGACTTGAATGACTGGAGATGGGATGGTGATCGCTTTGTCGCTAGCCCTCTAAATTCCATCCCTGAAGATTGCAGGAACAAACAACTACACCAGGACGCAGCAAAAACATTGGTGTCAAATTGTTCATCATCTTCCTCTGAAGGTGTTGATTATGGACTGGTTGATAAGGAGAAAGGTGAAGCAGAGAAGAGGAGGAGGATTGTAGTGGGGGAAGAAGATGAATCTTTCGGTGGAGCTGGGTCCTTGAGCTTGAAGCTTGGGGCCTATGCTTATCCAGTAGTGGAAGCTGACCTTGCAAATTGGGAAGGGAAGACTGGAAAGAAGAGCATTCCGCCAGGAGGCAATTCTAGTCATCCAGCTTGCCAGGTCGAAGGCTGTGATGCTGACCTCAGTGACTCAAAGGACTACCATAGGCGGCACAAGGTCTGTGAGATGCATGCAAAGGCCAGCACAGTGGTTGTCAGAAATGCAAGCCAGCGCTTCTGCCAGCAATGTAGTAGGTTGGTTCAGCTTGTTTGTTTGGTTCTTAATTGAAACCCGTCCTGGATAGCACTTATTCAGTTATAGTACAGCTCAATCAAAATGTTTTTCTATCTGTATGATTAGAAGCCTTTCCATTGTCTGTTACATTTGTGTATCACAGATAATCCATTTTTTGTTTTCTTTAGCTAAATCAGTCTGAAGATAGTAAAAAAATTTAATTTCTGAAGCTAGCTTGTTGACTCAGAGATTTACCCTTATTGAAATTATAGGTAATATGGATACATAACAATAAATTGATTATTCCTCATTGTTTTATGGTTGAACCTCAACACTGGAAGCATAATATATTTAAAAGAAAAAAGAAATAAATAGCAAGAAAGAATAAGGGTTGCAAAATAGAAACCAATATAAAAAATTGATGAGAAAGAAGAGCAAAAATGAGGCCCATCGCCCTTATTATACTGATGTTTCATACACTAAATGACTAAAAGAATATCACAGTTGGTTTATAAAGCCACTTTCTGCAATAAAATCTAGTTCACTGATATTTATTTAAATTGGGAAAAAAATACTGAATAGAAAATTTAAAATGCTGTGGCTTATGTGAATTTTTTGTGTTCTTTGACAATAAAAAGCTATCAACTGTAGAGGTTCCCAGAAGAACAACTAAAAAAATTCTAATTTAGGAGAATAATGCTGCTTGATACTGTATTAGTGTTGGTCTGGATACCTTCCAAAAATGCATGATGATCTTGATACCCAAATAGAACCACATTGGAAAGAAAAGGAAACTATATACTTAGATTGTGAGCTGGGTTCTGTATTACTTGTGACATGGTTTTAAGCATTTTCGGCCATGTTGCTAGGCTCTCTTTTTATAAATTACTTAGGTGCATAATTTGAGAATCCTCATGTTTGGTTCTTGCTGAGAATGCCACATCTTTACAGGTTCATGGATGATCAGTTTTTGTTTAGAGTTTAGTTTCTGACATTATTTATTTGCCAAAAAGAGTTATTATTAATTGATTTAATCCCTAAATAGTCCAGAAATTTTAATGCACTTATTTGTGAAATTTTTTGAATTTTATTATCATTAGTTTCTTATTAAATGACTGTTGTAATTTTCAATTTCTAATTTTTTTGTTCAAATTTACTGCTATAGTTCTAATCCATTTTTCTGATTTTTCCTTTGTCACTCTGCCTCTTCACCTATTGCTCTTCAAAGAAAATTAGGTGTGCAGAGTCCTGTGGAATTGAAGTTAGTTTTGGTATTTCTAGGGCATCATAACTTAATTCATTCTAATGCATTTGCCTAAACAGTGTTAAGCTATACTTTTTGATTAAAGAATCAGAATAAGATAATGTTAGTCCAGAGATTGGGCTTTTGGGCTTCATGATGTAAAATAGGTTTGCATATTTAGTGACACATATAGCTGCTCTAATCCATTATTCATGATCTTATCTCGCAACAGGTCGACTTTATAGTATATATATTCTTTCTTGTCATGTTTGTGAAGTCTGAAACAGAATATAGCAAAACTATGTCAATTATTCAACTTGATTAGTTGTAGTATACATCTATTTAACATATGCAACATGAATGTTATCTCAGGTCACTTTGGATATATGGATGATTGACAAGATTAGTTGTAATGTGTGACATTAATTTTCCCTTGACATCTGGACATAGTGGCAATTATCAAATATTGGTTGTGTAGGACATTAATTTTTTTCCTCTGCAACCACTTCTGGTGATAAGGAGAAACCACATGTTAACTGAAATGAGAAGATAATAGAAAATTTTTGGGATTATTGCCCTCTTTTGGTGATAAATACTTCATGCTAGTCTAGGTTAGTTTATCTCTAGTTTGCCTTGAACTTTATGGTTTGGTCCTTGATGTTGGATAATTATCTGCTTCTAGAACTTTTTTTTTTATTTTTTAACTTTTTAACTTTTCCCCCTTTGTCTTTGTTGTGACTTGTGAGCTCTTGATAATCACGTCCAGGTTTCATCTTCTTGAAGAATTTGATGAAGGCAAAAGAAGTTGTCGGCGGCGCTTAGCTGGCCACAATAGGCGTAGGAGGAAGACACAGCTTGATGCCAATGTCAATGGGAATTCTTTGATAGATGAACAGGCTTGTGGCTATCTGTTGATAAGCCTACTTAGAATCCTATCCAATTTGCAATGTAACTGCTGCAACTTATTCATTGAATATCTGCAACATGTTACTCTACATGGTTTTTTAGTCTCTAGTCAATTGCATTCTTTTTGCAATTTTCTTACTTTTATAAATTCAGCATGTTTTTGGCAATTATCTAATTCCCATGATACCATTCATGAGCTTTTGGTCAGTGTTACCTGTACTTTCTTTCAGTGGGCAGGCTTAGAAATTAAGAACAATGTCTTTGGTAAACAAAATATCATTAGTAGGAAGCCAGTATGTAATATAGTCCTGGGCAGACATCTAAGATGATTGATTAGTTTATCATTTATCAAGTGCTCATTCTTGAAGTTCTTTATATGCACATGTCACCTTAGGATTTAGTTATCATCAGGGTTTACAATTTCAGTCCGGTGTTGATACTGGTCGATGACTGGACTGGTATGGTTCCAGCACAGATTGGCACATCAGCACGGTGTTGTTTGGGGCTGTAAAGGAGGCCAGCATGAGGAGGTCCAAGTCAATGAGGGGTATGCCATGGGAACAACGATCATAGAGTATGCAGTCAAATAATAGGTAGGTGACACTTCCAGGGCCATTTAGGAAGGTGGTGTCCCACCAAGTGGGGGTTGGAAGCAGATGCTGTAACCCTTGCTTCGGACTGAAATCATCCAGTTCACATCACTTTTTCTGGTTGGGCTAGACTGATAAATGTTTACCGGTATGGATCAGTCTGTTTGGTTTTTTTTAACCCTTGATTATCTCATACTGTTTTTGTAGGGCACGAACATGGTGTCCTGTATGCTAGTCAAAAGGGAGGGAAAAAAAAAAATTCATGAATCACATCTCTTTGGGATGTGGCATACACATGTGCCATATGTTGATGACTAATTGAGATGGTGTTGACCAAGACGTATTGTCACGGACTTAGTTGGAATTGCCTAAGTCGTGAGGCACCCTTGCGGTCAAGACGTGAACTTAGCTTGAGTTGCCTAAGTCGCGAAGTACCCTTACGCCAACTTCTCGGACTTAGCTAGGATTGCCTAAGTCATGGGGTGCCCCTGCGACATACGCGTCCGCAAAGGATCAGCCTAGTTGCAACCTCGTACAGGTCCCGAAGGACTTGTAAAACAGAAAGTTGATTAGATTGAAAACGAGCGACGGACAAGTCCCGACGTCTCACAAAGAGGGAAGCTTTATAAGCAATTCAGCAAGCACCTTGTGTGCACAGGAGAAAAGAGAGGAAGGAGAAAAACAAGGATTTTAGAAGGTAGAACGAACAGTTGTAAGTCCACAAACAACTGCTCATCGAGTGCCGGGCGCAAAGGCAAGTTCCCGTCAAGTTAACGTGCGAACAGAGTTTTTCAATGCCCGACAATATACCGAAGCCCCATCCAGCCCTGTGCCACCCGAGGGGTTCCAGGGTGCTGAGATAGCTAACGTTTCGTGCGCAACTACGGCTTGCAAAAAACAAGCCGTGGCATGCAAAAACGAAGCTGTTTTGGGCAGTTCAGCCCGGCGCAGTGAGCGGTCGCACTATAGCGCTGCAACCTGTTCAAACATGCATTTTTACAAGCAAAAACACACAAAACTAAGGCAAAATATACTATCATGTCTCGGTACAAGCATGCAAAAGCGACGAACGGTTCGTTGAACGAAGTTGTTGCGGGTGCACAACGACCGTTCGTGACATTCTCCCTCACTTAAACTGTCGACGCTCTCGTCGACGCTTGTTGGTAGTTGTTGATGATTGTTTTTTCATGTTGTAGGGCATCTTCGGGCTCCTAACTGGCTTCGGTTCGGGGAAGCTTTTGCCACTTCACCAAGTACTCGGTCTGCTTTGCTCCATTGGGTAGCTTTATCTTGCGATCCGCCAGAATGGTTTTAACTCGCTTTTCGTAGGAGACTCTGGTGGGGGGTAGCCGAGTTGGAACACTTCGGGAAGCATCTTGCGGATCTGAGTGGTGGGCTTTTAAGTTGCTGGCATGAAAAACATTATGAATTTTGAGCCACGCCGGCAACTGTAACTTGTAGGAGACGTCCACCCTACTGATTATTGGGAAGGACCCTTCATACTTACGTACAAATTCTTGTGTACTTTGTTCATAAGAATTGGAGTGATGCTGGTTGGAGCTTCACCAACACCAAATCGCTGACTTTGAACTCCTGCGGTCGCCTTCCCAAGTCGACCCACTTCTTCATCTTTTTGGACGCTTTCTCCAAATAAGCCCGCGTAATATCTGCATTTTGGTGTCATTCTTTTGCAAAAGTGATATGCTGACGAACTACTCCCAGTATACTCGGTAGCCAAGGTGTGAGGAGTCGACGGTTGTTGTCCTATAATGATCTTGAAGGGACTCTTGTTGGACACAGAGCTTCACCCAATCTTGTTGGTTGGCACTCACGTAGTGCGAAGGTATTGCCCAAGGAGTGAGTTTATTCTTTTAGTTTGGTCATCCGTCTGGGGGTGGAGGCTTGTGGAGAAGTATAACTTAGACTCCAACAATTTGAATTGCTCGGTTCAGAATCGTTTCAGGAACCGAGTGTCTCGATTACTGATGATATTGTGCAGGACTCCCTAATACTTCACCACATTCTTCATCATCAGCTTGGCCGCCTCCTCAGCTGAATAGTGTAAGGGTGCAGCAATGAAAGTTGCATACTTTAAAAATCGATCGACCACCACGAGTATCGATCCGAGTCCCCTTATTGCCGGCAAGCTTGATATGAAGTCTAAGGAAATGCTCTCCAACTGCCTTTCTGGTACGGGCAACGACTCCAAAAGTCCCACCGGCTTCCGTTGCTCCACCTTGTCTTGTTGGCAAATGAGGCACGTTCGAACATGTTCTTCCACATCAGTCCCCATCTTCGACCAGTAGAAGGCCCTCTCCACGAGAGCCAAGGTTCTGTGAATACCCGGATGTCCAGCCCAAAGGGAATCGTGACATTCTCTTAAGAGCTCACACCTCAAATTGTCCACTTGAGGGATATAAACCCTATTCCCTTTTGTGTAAACGAGTCCCTCCTAGACCCAAAATCGTCGTGCCTTGCCTTCTTTGATAAGCTGCATCAGGGTTACTGCCTGGGGATTACTGTATAGTCCATCCCTGATCTTGGGAAGGAAGTTGGAGTGCAACTGACTTGCTTGGCCTCTGCCCTCCAACTGTATGGCATTCACTCGCTTCACTTTCTGGCTCAATGCATCGGCCACGACATTTGCTTTTCTAGGCTTGTACTCCATTGTCATATCAAACTCAGTCAGGAAGTCCTGCCATCGTGCTTGCTTTGGGGAGAGTTTCTTCTGAGTTTGGAAATAGCTTAAAGCGATGTTGTTTGTTCTCAGCATAAATCGCGATCCAAGAAAGTAGTGCCGCCAAACTCGTAGACAGTGGACCACCACTGTCATCTCCTTCTCGTGCACCAAATACCGTCGCTCGGTCTTGTTGAGCTTGCGGCTCTCGTAGGCCACCAGATGACCTTCCTGCATGAGTACTCCCTCAATAGCGAAGTCTGAAGCATTTGTATGGACTTCGAAGGGCTCCCCATAATCCGGCAATTTGAGCACCGGTTCTTCCAACACAGCAGCCTTCAGATCTTGGAATGCAGCTTCACATTTGTCAGACTACCTCCAAGGTTGCTCCTTCTTTAGTAACTCCATCAGTGGAGTTGCACGCTTCGAATACCCCGCTATGATGTGTCGATAGTAGTTGATGAAACCAAGGAAGGATCTCAGCTCTGGCACCTTTTTTGGAGTTCGTTATTCTGCAACAGCTTGCACCTTTGATTTGTCCATTCGAATGGAGCCATCACCGATTCGATGCCCCAAGAATAAGATATCCGTTTGAGCAAAGTAGCACTTGACAATTTTCACGAAGAACCTTGAAAATTGTCTGAAAGTGCTCGATATGCTCCTCGAGCGTTTGGCTGTAGACGACGATATCGTTCAAGTAGACGACCAGAAACTTATCCAAATACTCGAATAGTTGGTTCATAAAAGTGCAGAACGTGGCCGGAGCGTTGGTTAACCCGAAAGGCATCACCAAGAACTCAAACGCTCCATACCTGGTCACGCAGGTAGTTTTCGCTTCGTCGCCTTCAGCAATGCGCACCTGCCAGTATCCCGACCGGAGGTCAAGTTTGGAAAAATATTTGGCTTTGCCCAATTGGTCGAACAAGTCTGCGATGAGCGGGATGTGATACTTGTTCTTCACCGTTACTTTGTTGAGGGCTCGATAATCGACGCATAGTCGGAGGCTCCCATCTTATTTCTTTTGGAAGAGAACTGGAGCTCCGAATGGTGATTTGGAACTGCGGATAAGACCACCGCTTAGCAGTTCACCTAACTGCTGAGCTCTGCCAACTCTGGAGGGGACATGCAGTAGGGTGGTGTCGCTGGAGGTTTCACTCCTGGCTCCAGCTCGATATGATGATCCATGCCCCTGCGTGGCGGTAGAGTCTTCGGCAACTCGGGTGGCATAATGTCTGTGAACTCCTTCGGGACGTTTGCCACCACAGCAGGTTCATGAATGGCCTTCTCGTCGAGTAGCTCTAGCTTCATAGTAGCCATAAATGTTAATTCACCTTTTCGTACCTCTTTCTTCAGTTGTAATGCCGAAATATGTTGAGGGTCCTTGGTTCCTCTTCGAGAGACGAGAACCACACAGGGGTCGTCACCCCCCATCATACATAGGGAGTTTAGGAACGGCATTGGCACCAACTTCGTCGCGTGCATAAACTCCATTCCAAGAATCACTTGGAAGTCGTCCAATGGCACCGCCATCATTTTCGTGCTCCCGCTCTATGTTCCGATCTTGATGGGGACACCCTTGGCCAACCCGGAGATTCGTTTGGCCTCCGAGTTCACCGCCTTCATCCGACTTGGGTTCCTCTCCAAGATCAGCCCAAGTCGCTTTGCTTCTCGATCAGCAAAAAAGTTATGGATAGCGCCCGTGTCCACCATTGCACGGGTTGCTTGGCCATTGAGCTTAATGTCCACGTACATCAGCTCGCTACTTCCTGCTTTTTGTGGCCTTGCCTTCATGTTCTCCCCCACTTGACCCCACATAGCGTTCAACAAACACATTGCTCTCATCCGGGGTCCTTGCGACTCCTCATCGTCGTTGCTGGATTCTGAACTACTTAAACTAAGAGCAACAGCCTTGCCCTTGTCCGATTTGGGGGGGTGAATAGAAGCTGTTAAGGCATTTAATGCTTGCTTCTGTGGGCACTCTTTCACCATGTGCAGCCCTCCGCATAAGAAGTATCCACCAGGTTTCGAGGTCTTGTTCTTTTAGCTTGGCCCTTTGTGGGAACTCTTCTTCTTTTGTTCGCTTCTGGGCTCTTTCCCTCGAGAATATTTTGGAGGGCGATTTCCTGAAGATTGTTTCCTTTTTCTCGGGTCCTTAAAGGAAACAAAATCGGTGAGCCTTTTTGTGACAGCAATTGCCCCGATCACATCGGTGACATTCCTTTGATACAGTTCTTGTTGAGCCCATAGCTTCAAATCATCAAGGAAGCTGAATAGCTTATCCTTTTTGGACATGTCCTGTATGTCCAGCATTAGTGCAGAAAATTGTTTCACGTAGTCTCGAACGGAAGTACTTTAGCGGAGTTGTCTTAGTTTCCTCCTTGCGACGAACTCTGTATTCTCAGGTAAAAACTAAGTTCTCAACTCTCACTTAAGTCCTCTCATGTGTCCACCCGACACCGACCTTGTTGGATCTCCTCCCAACGGGTTCGCCACCAAAGTTTTGCATCCCCATTCAAATACATGGTTGCTATCGAAACTTTGGTTTCTTTAGAATTAGGCATCATAGCTCGAAAGTATTGTTCCATGTCGAACAAGAAATTCGTGGGCTCTTTAGCATCTCGGGCACCTCCATAACAATGCGGCTCGGGTGCCCTCAAGTTTTGTGGTAGCGCAACGAGGGTGTTGTTTCTTCCCGCATTCAACGCCCTTGTAAGCATGGTTACCCTAGAAGTGAGTTCTGCCACGACTTCCTGCATATGTTGCACGGAGTCTTTGGTGTCGTCTGACAGTCGGTCGATTAGGGCCTCAACCTTGTTGATCCGGGATTCAGCTTCTTCTTGCGAGCTCTCTATCCCAACAAGCCTTTGTTGGCCATGGTAGAGTTCCTCTAAGCTCGCTTCAAGAACATCCAAGTGGGTTTCCGCCGCTGTGAGTCTCTCCTTATGGCTCTTCTTCTTGGTTGGCGCTCCAAATTGCGCCTCCTCCGCTCACGGAGAGAAGCCAACTTCTCGCTCATCATGTTCGCTGTTGTGCTCCTCCTGAGCGGCTCCAACAACATGAGAGCGAGTATGTACTTGCAGCCCACCTGCGGCTGCTTAGGGCAAGGGTCCGGCTTGCCCCGTCTTGCTTGATTTGCCATGATGCTTTGCTATGGCGAAATTGCGAAGTTCCTTCGCTGCTTGCTCGAATTACTTGCTCGCTCTGATACCACAATATCACGGATTTAGCTGGAATTGCCTAAATCGTGAGGCACCCTTGCAGCCAAGACGCGAACTTAGCTTGAGTTGCCTAAGTCGCGAAGCACCCTTGCGCCAACTTCTCGGACTTAGCTGGGATTGCCTAAGTCATGAGGCGCCCTTGCGACATACGTGTCCGCAAAGGGTCAGCCTAGTTGCAACCTCGTACAGGTCCCGAAGGACCTGTAAAACAGAAAGTTGATTAGATTGAAAACGAGCGACGGATAAGTTCCGACACCTCGCAAAGAGGAAAGCTTTACAATCAATTCAGCAAGCACCTTGTGTGCATAGGAGAAAAGAGAGGACGGAGGAAAACAAGGACTTTAGAAGGTAGAACGAACAGTTGCAAGTCCACAAGCAACTGCTCACTGGGTGTCGGGCGCGAAAGCAAGTTCCCGTCAGGTTAACGTACGAACTTGTGAAAAGTTTTTCACCGCCCGACAATATACTGAAGCCCCATCCAACCCTGTCCCACCCGAGGGGTTCCAGGGTGCTGAGATGACTGACGTTTCGCGCGCAGCTGCGGCTTGCAAAAAACAAGCCGTGGCATGCGAAAACAGAGCTATTTTGGGCAGTTCGGCCCGGCGCGGCGAGCGGTCGCACTATAGCGCTGCAACATGTTCGAACGTGCATTTTTACAAGCAAAAACATACAAAACTAAGGCAAAACATGTTGTCATGTCTCGGTACAAGCATGCAAAAGCGACGAATGGTTCGTTGAACGAAGTTGTTGCGGGTGTGCGACGACCGTTCGGGACAGTATGTTAGGTGCAGCATATTAGTCCATTCTTTAACATGTTTTCCTTTAATATTAACAAAGATGAATATGTGGAACACGTATTTAGATTTTAGAGTACTAACCTGTGCAGCATGGGGAAGATTCCAATTCAGCAAGGACATCATTACTCCGGAAATTTTTGATAGAAGTAGATGTCATTCAAGTATTTGTAACTTTTTGTTCTTTGATATGATGAGAACTTATGATTTTTGCTTTGATCAGAACCTTGCCTCATGCCTTATGTAATGGCTTTTTGAGAGCTTGACACCTTAGTATATCTTGAGCTCTGAACATATTGGCATGTTTATTGAACTGCAAAATATGAGTGACTACCAACTTAAAGTGGCCCAAAGTGGAGCATAGTTAACATAAAAAAATGGATCATGCTCATGTGCTTTATGTATTTCTTGTACGTGTCCCCAAATGTGGTATGTGGCCCTATATGTTGGCACATATGCATATCAAGACATATGACCATTTCACAGAAGCTAGTGTAGCCTTATGATGTGGTATGATTGTACATGGAGATCAGTCGCCAAGTTGCAAAAGCATGAAAATGTGGTCCCATATTTGGTTTATGTTTCAGGCTTTATAAATATTGCTTCTATTGTAGTTGTTCTTCTAGTACCATAATACATGGTTTATAATAGTATGGTAATTCATAGTTAATACCTCAACCCATTTTGTAACTTTTACCAAAATTGGTCCATGTTATGTCACAAATGTGGTGGTGGAATATTTACTTGTAACTTAATTGAACATTTTTTGAATGCTTTAGTTTAACTGCATATGTAGTTGCATATCTCATCAATACATGGCCCTTCATACACTCCCAACATGTAGAAACTTGATAGCTGTGATTCCGTATCTGCTGATTTTGGCTTATGTTTCTGCAGCAGCTAACTCAGATCAATCACAAGATCAAGAGCTCTTGACTAATTTTCTAGGGAACCTGGCCACCTTTGCTAATTCCTTTGATCCAAGTGGTCTTTCTAGACTCCTACAGGCGTCTCAGGATCCACAAAAGCTTGTAACTAGTTCCGGAATATCCACAGATGTGGTTATTACTTCTGTTCCAAATGGTGTTCATGAGCAAGAATCTGGTAATCTCATGTGTTCGACGGCTGTAATGACGTGCATCAGTGGTACTCAGGATCCTTTGAGGCAAACTGACCATGTCACATCTGTTGCTGTAACTACTGTTGACGTGCCTTCAAAAGAAAGGGTAGCTTCTCCTGGTGAGGCTGTGCCTGCAATTCCTTCTGTATATTCTACATTTTAGGTACTTAAGAATCTTGTTCTCTTTTATGAACAGAACTTCATGCTAATTAAATTCTATGCTATTTCAGAGCATGTCACAGACAGAGTCATAATGGACTTTGATTTGAACAATGCATACAGTGATACAAGAGATTGTGAAGAAGGAAGAATGAACCCAGCAACTCTCTTGTCTACTAGGATGGATTCTTCTAATTGCCCTTCATGGTTGCTGCAGAGTTCTCATCAGTCAAGTCCACCTCAGACCAGTGGCAACTCGGATACCTCCAACCAATCTCAAACTAGTTCACATGGAGCTGCTCAAGTATGTCATTTTTCTTGTGCATCAAACCAATCACAATGTAACATGCATCCATTCTCTAAAATTATGTTTACCTAAGCCCATATGTGTCTTCTGAAAGCCCAATACTTCTATCATAGGAGGTGTCTCGCATATCTGCAACCAACCCCATTGCTTTAAACCTTTTTTCCTAAATGAGATGGCACTGTGAATTTCTTTCCTTTTCTACCAGATGTCATGAATTTGTGGAGTTAGGCATTATTCGTGCTTATTAATGCTTAAATCTCCTGTGGGACCAAGTGTATGGTTGTTGGGACTTGTTATTTGCCCCATCTCCAGAGCTTTCTCTATTACAATTTTTTATGCAAGCAAACACATTTTAGAAGTATGTAGTTCACCAAGTCTTCAAGCTTATGATTAATCAGGAAATGAAAATAAGAAAGGAAAGCAAGAGGTTTAAGACAAGTATTCAACAGATTGACATAGAAAGACTGTTTCTTTGATACCATTACTTGGTGCAATCGAAAGTTGAAGGTTAGGGTTTCATGTGCCTAGAAAAGGTTCAAAATAAAGGAAAACAAATGTCTCTATTTGCTGTCCTGAGAAAATCGCACCAAAACATTATCAAAGTGAAATGCAAGTAACTTGAAATCAAACAGCTGCTAATCGGCTTCATGTAAACAAACAATATTTATGTGGAAATTGGCAAGGATGAGAAAAATAAACAGAACTATAAAACATGTTGGGAAAATTGAAGAGAGTAATTAATATTGTACTAGAAAAAAATAGAGAAAGAAAGGGATGGAAAAGGAGCAACATTTATATATTCATCCAAGGGGCTGAGGCATTATTGCATATCGTAGATATATATTTTTTAATCTTATGAGGTTATCAAGTGTTGTGATCTTTTCTTGGGGATCTTTTGTCAGGAATTTAAGATGATACATCCTTTGATAAAAAATGGCTTTGCTCAAATCCGTGAGAAACCTAAAAGCCTATCTGAATCCAACAGCTTGAGTATTGTTTACCTTTTGCCTTATAGAAACAATGTTTTTAGCAAACAATAGATTCATAGAAAATATTAAGATGTCTGCCTCAAGTACACCACCAACCGACCCTTGCTGTTGCAAATATTCCACAATCTTTCTTGTAGAGAATCCTACAGCTACTTTTGTGGTATCTTCTCATTCACCTAAGATGAGCTTTTGTTGTTCTAGATCAAGGTAGGATAATTGTAAAAGGAGAGTGACAGCGACAGTGAAGATTGGACCAAATGAAGAATGCCATGTATGCATGTAGCAGAGCTTCTTTATGACTTGAAATATAGAGAACTTCTAGTTACATTCTGCCAATAAATCCATACTGTATGTTTGAGGTTAACAGTTCTTGAGCTTAAAAAGACATGGGTTGGGCTTGGCTGTTTCGTATCAGACATGATGTTCACCATTGGTCTGACTGTGAGGTCCAATGATGGCTTTCATTATCAGACATGAGAATGAGAGTTTTTGGCACCTGATATGGATTTCCATGATTTTCGTAGCCATGGTTTGACATTCGGGCAACTAATCCATGCTGGTCCCTGACCAGACTGGTATGGGTCTGGTATGTGCTGTGAAACTTTTTCTAAGAGTTGAATATACATGGTGTTGTGCAGCATGTGTCGTGGTCGATGTGAACATAGAACCATGTTGATTGGGTGTTCATTGTATTAACATTGTCTTTGTTCTGGACAAGCAAAGTGGTGTAACGAGCCTTCAAGAAAACCTTTTACATTTATTACTAAAATGGTTTTGATTTGGGTGCATCTTAGGGGCTCATTTCGCCTATTTATCTTCATATCTTTATGAAAGTAATCTATCTGATTTAAGTTATAAAATCTGCAAGAACCAGGGGCTGAGCCACGATATCACATGTTAGGTGCTAATTTATCTATGAAATTTAGAAACCTATAGATATTTATTGTTTTTTGCAAAGGATAAGTGACGAAGGTGGGATTCGAGCATAGGGCTTGCAATGATCTGCCAAAAGTCTATACCAACTAGGTTAGTTAGCACCTTCGAAACCTATAGATTTAAAAAAGATATCACTGAACATTTCTTTTATGTATTAATTTACTTGATTAGAAATTAGACTAGAAAATGAAAATAGAAAAATAAGAGAAACCAAAAAAATTTATATTGCTTGGAGAGTTTTTTGTGACCTTCAACAACATGTGGCTCACCACTATGCTACACATGCTCTGTCTTTTCTGAAAATGTGCCATCATACTTAAAATTAAATATTTAAATAAAAAATATACCTTTCAGTGACTTGTCAAAATTGCTAAATTGCTAGGGCAGCTTAGTAAATTTCTGTGCCGCTTGGTTCTTAGAAAAGTTTCAACTTATTCGTTATTGGTTATTTTTTGTCTCCTCTCATTTCAGTGTAGAACAGATAGGATTATCTTCAAACTCTTTGGCAAAGACCCTAATGATCTTCCTCTTGCTCTGCGAACACAGGTAAGTTCCAAAATAGTTTTGAAATGCTTAAAAAAAATAGAAAACTGCATGCACAAGTTTGTTTTTTTAAATTCGTTGTTAATGCTGAATTGCAGATTCTTGACTGGTTATCCAGTGGTCCTACAGATATCGAGAGCTACATTAGGCCTGGCTGTATAGTTCTAACAATATACCTTCGGCAAGCTGAATCTGCATGGGTACAGGTAAGTTTCCATCTCTGATCAACTTTGTGTTCCACAGTTCATTCTGCCTATTAATCTAATCCTTCCTATGCTGACAGCTCGGTCATGATTTAAGCTCCAACCTAAGCAGGCTTTTGCATGACTCCAATGATTTCTGGACAACGGGATGGATTTTTGCTAGGGTACAAAATTGCGCTGTCTTTATAAATGATGGTATGTAGAGCTTCTTCTGAGCAGCATTTTTTCAAGATTGCAGCATTGTACAAGTTGGTTTTATTAGCAACCACAGAAATATCTTGTCATCTTTTTGCATAATTCTTTTTCAGGTCAGGTTGTTCTAGATATGCCTTTCCCAATTGGAGATTTCAACCATTGTCAGGGTTTGTCAGTCACACCTATTGCAGTTGCTCGTTCTACAAAGGTTAAGTTTACAGTGAAGGGTTTTAATCTGGTTCAACCAACATCTGGGTATTAATTTTCTTTGCTTCTTATGAATTGAAATCTTTTGTGCAATTATGTAACCTTTCTCTGGTGCATAAAATATGTTTTTATCTATTTCTCCTGTGTTGTATAATAATGCTGATCCTCCTTTCAGGTTGCTATGTTCATTTGATGGGAAATACTTGGTCCAAGAAACAACACAAGCTCTAGTTGAGGGAACTGGTAGAGATGCAGGGCATGATCTGTCTCAGTGCCTGAGCTTTACTTGTTTGCTACCTGATGTGACAGGAAGAGGATTCATTGAGGTTCCGTCATATTGTAGTCATTTAGTTCCTATTTTCAAATTCTTTCTTTGTCAACTTTAAGCTTTTTCTGTTGATTATGGAATTCTTGGTTTTGACTCCTAGTTCGAAGATTGTGGCCTTTGTAATGGATTCTTTCCCTTCATAGTTGCGGAAGAAGATGTATGCTCTGAGATCCGTATGCTGGAGAATGCAATTAATATAGCCTCATGTGATGGCCAACTTCAGGAAAGAACTGATGCAGCCAATGCTAGAAATCAAGCTTTAGACTTTATTAATGAACTCGGGTGGCTGCTTCGGAGGAATCATATGAGATCTGCTTCTGAAGGAACTAAATTCTCTCAGAATACCTTTCCCCTGAGACGCTTCAGGCATCTTATGTCATTCGCTATGAGTAGAGAGTGGTCTGCAGTTGTGAAGAAGCTTCTTGATATTTTATTCAGTGGAACAGTAGATGCAGACAGGCAATCACCTACAGAACTTGCCTTATCTGAAAACCTGCTCCATAGTGCAGTTCAAATGAACTCTAGGCCTATGGTGGAACTTCTATTGAGATATGCACCTGTTAAAGCTTCAAAGGAGACGGATGTAGATCATTTTTTATTTAGACCTGACATGCTTGGCCCCTTGGGTATAACTCCGCTGCATGTTGCAGCCTCCAGTAATGGTGCTGAGAGCATATTGGATGCGCTTACTGATGATCCTGAACTGGTACTTATTATTTCATGCTTATGTTTTCATTCCTATAATTGATTGAGGCAATAACACGAAATAATCTGGTTGAACTTCGTTCTGGATGCTAATGGCTTCATCATGCTTTACATGACATTTTTTGCGTGCAAGTTCTTGCTGGACCTTAGTTGTGGAAGTCACCGGCATATTTCGGTGTTAAAGCACACATAGCATTAGCCTGCAATTATTTTAGGCACACATAGCATTAGCCTGCAATTATTTTAGGCAACTCTCCTTAGTAGTTAGTTCATTAACTTATATTTGAGGCTAGGCCCTTGGAGCTCATAACCTCCTGTTTTCATTTGTTTCATGTAAGTTTTTGCTTCTGTTATCCGATCATGCAAAATAAATTCCTTGCACCAACTTTTGCCCACTTGTATCTCTTTTCACCACCATGCTTATATCACAAAACCATGTTGGAATAAATATGTGCTGCTAGTGTGATTTCTCAAAGCTTTATTTCTTAACGAGGCCATGATTCCACCTACTCATTCATGTTGCCCTCAGCAGCTGCAAGGAATGATTACTTATATGTTCTGGTAATTTAGTTCCTGTAATCCTTATGTATGAACTGGCAGCAGTTATTTATTCTTTTTCTAACCAATGCTCACTTTTGAGGTTATTTCAGTTAGCTTGTACTTCACTTTCCTGTTTGGTAGTCTCTCTTACCCTCTGTTGGTTTCTGCATTCCAGCTGGGAATTAAGGCATGGAAGAACGAACGTGACTGCAATGGATTCACTCCCGAAGATTATGCTCTCGCTCAGGGCCATGACTCATACATAAGATTGGTCCAGAAGAAAATTGATAAGCAACATCACCAGAGTCAGGTGGTCCTCAACATTCCTGGTGTTGTCTCCTATGAGCTAGTCGGTGCACTTAAATCTGGTAAACCAAACTTATTCCAGATAACTAAGAGTTGCTTGAGCAGAGAACAACAACCATATTGCAACAGATGCAGCCAAAAGCTAGCTTACCCGAATTCTGTGGCGAGGACCATGCTGTACAGACCAGTAATGCTCTCTCTTGTGGGTATCGCGGCAGTCTGTGTCTGCATGGGCCTGCTATTTAAGACGCCGCCCCAAGTCTTTTATGTGTTCCCGTCATTCAGATGGGAATTATTGGATTATGGCTTCATGTGAAAGAATAACAAATGCCATGGTGCTCAGTTTGGTGGGTTAAATTAGTGAGCTTTTCTGTCCGAGAAGTACACTCGTAACAACTGTAACATAATATTTCTCTGTAATATTAGAGGGATCATATTATTCTCGACATTGAATCTTGTGTAAGTTTTTGTTGAATTCAGTATTTCTTTTCTGGTGGTTGATAGGATGGCACAGCATCAAGGCAAATTAGTTAGAGAGAGCCTTGTTGAGTTCTTTCTCCTGTTCATAGAGCTAAATGCCTCTAAACATGTTTCTCACTGCAGTGGCAAGCAAAGGAATGCTGGGAATATTATGATGGCCTAATGCTTTATAAGCATCATATGTTACCAACTATAGCTCAGTGAAATGTTGTATTGCTTTTTTAGTTCCAGTGAAATGCTTATACCAAGAGCTGGTATCACAGCCTGTCTTGCATATTATTTATATATTAAATTAATTTAGCTGTTTATTATATTAGTTTATTAAGAATATTAAGGTTCATAACATCGATTAATCCTGTCAAATCAGATCGAAATCAAATTGCTGAAAAAACCAATAAACAGTTTTGAACCAGTGATTTAGTGAATTTTACTATGGATTTCTTTTGCATATTTACTAATGCTAAATTTGTAAACTGTGTATATACCCCTTAAAATTATATATATATATATATATATATATATATATATATATATATATATATATATATATATATATATATATATATATATATATATATATATATATATATATATATATATATATATATATATATATATATATATATATATATATATATATATATATATATATATATATATATATATATATATATATATATATATATATATATATATATATATATATATATATATATATATATATATATATATATATATATATATATATATATATATATATATATATATATATATATATATATATATATATATATATATATATATTCAAAAAATCAGATTAACCACTGCAATATATAATTTACATTAGCGAATTTGAATTTTAAGTAAACATAAATACATAAAAAATATTTAAATTATTCTCAATCATATATATTTTTGTAATTGGTGATATCCGTGTTTGGTGTTCTGACTTGGATACAGGATTTGGGTAGCTTCATGCCCTCCTTGAGGCGGGGTTTAGAAGCGGTGGGTTTCTTGGCGCTGTTTTGTTAGTGGTGCTCCAGTAGAGAATCTAGGGCTTCCTTCCCACTTCCGGAGCCAAATCTAGCGTCTCCCTCGGAGGAGAAGAGACCCGATCTTGGGGCGTTCTCTCTCCGGCTCGGTTCGCTTCGTTTTGTTGTCCTTTGTGGCGGTTAGATGAAGTTAGCGGGGCTGAAATCCGTGGAGAACGCCCATGACGAATCGATATGGGCGGCGGTCTGGGTTCCGGCGACGGAGGCCAGACCAGCGCTCCTCCTGACCGGGTCCCTCGATGAAACCGTGCGGCTGTGGCGACCCGATGAACTCACCCCTGTGGCGCCGCCCTCCAAGGGTCACGCCCTTGGGGTGGTCTCCGTCGCAGCCCACCCTTCCGGCGCGGTGGCGGCCTCCTCCTCCCTCGATAGCTTTATACGCGTTTTTGACATCGACTCTAATGCATCCATTGCCACCCTCGAGGCGCCTCCATCTGAAGTTTGGAGCATGCAGTTTGATCCAAAGGTGAGGCCCTTATGTGGTTTCGTTATGCTTTAGAAAGCCTAGATTTTCTTTGCTTTTTTGTGCTATCTTTTGCCATTCTCTGTTCATTTCTGGTGCTAGTGATTTAAGTGACTTCGAAGAAAAGGGTAAAAATCATGTTTTGGCTGTACTCGAAGAAGAGATACTATGTAAAACCATGTGCTTCAGTTGTTGTAAGTCTCGGTTATTTGGCTTTGCAACAACTGATGTCGTTGGCTGTCGTACGCCTGTGTATCTCTTAAAGTAGGTGACTACTGGACTATGTTAAGACTCGTATGGATATGGTTCCTCCCTTCTTTTTCATACATCAGTAGTTTGCATGTGCTATGTGGTAATCAAGAAGATACTTCTTTAGGTACCAACATATGATATACCGTAGAATTCTGATGAGGTTAGAAACATACTGTCTTAATGATTCTAGCCTCAGATTTATTTTCTGAGAAACCATGTTTCATATTTAACAGTCTATTGCATGCATCTACTCTGCTTTAGTTTTAGATCAGAATATGTTTCTATGTTTTTTAAACAATATATGTGAATAAAGCTGTCTCCATTGTATCTTGTTTCTTCTTAAAGTATAGTTTTTTTTCTGACATTTATCTACTAACGTTGATGAAGAAATGTTACATAAAAGTCAATATTGGTATATCATATTTGATGTTGGATGAGGCAATATTAGAATAGCTAAAATGTGATGACCTAATTTAATAAGGATAACTTTGTTGGATTTTTTTGCTAAGTTAATGATTAATTATCGAACCAAGTCGCATTCCAGTTTGAAGCAATATTTCTGCTTAAAAACTTTTTGCCTTTGTCATCCCTTTCAAGTACAACACTTGTTTAAGTTGGAATTTCTCAATTTTCATAAGAAATTTATGGTATGAAGATGGAACTGATTGCATCTAGTTGTTGGCCATTATAGGTCTGGTGTCAGAGTGGGTAACCCATGAAAATTGGAAATTGTATTTGGAGTTAAAACAATCTCGAAAGGAGATTTGCCTTACATCTTACAGTGAGACTTTTCTAGAATGTTTAGAGAAACAATGCTGTATTAATAAATGGTGTTGTATGCTTTCCTCATAAAGGCTCTTGTCATGTGTATCTGATGACTCTGTTGCCTTATATTGGAGGCATAATAGTCTGTAACTGTTGCATTACCACGAAAGGAATGGGATATGTGACTCTTCTGGTGCATACTTGATGAATTTATGTGTTACCTTGTATTGAATGAATATAGTTGCATTATTACAAAAGGAAAGTGATGCACTTAATAGTTTTTGCATGACATTTGATAAATGCAGGCTTACATGTGAAAGTTAAACATGGTAAGATGTGTAATGAATCAAATATCATTAAATGTATGATCGATGTTGCAATATGGCGATGTCACCAAGGTTCTTTAACAAGTTAGTCGAGTCCCTTTCATCACATAGGCTGCATCTACTTCAGTATTTGAATAATTTCATGAGGTTTGGACTCACCTCATACGTGAAGCTGAAGGCCTCTAACTTTTATGATCTTGTATGGTAGCGTTACCAGTTTATTTGAAAGCACCTAATTTACATAATAACAAAAGGCTTTTTCTTTTTCAGTGAAAGAACATCCTTGTGATCAAGCAGTCTGTTATGTCATGATATATAATTAACCTGTTGGATACTGTTCATGCAGCTGGGGTTTTCATGTGTAAATTAGTTTGGAATTTAT
This sequence comes from Musa itinerans, assembly GCA_001649415.1. Lineage (NCBI taxonomy): Eukaryota > Viridiplantae > Streptophyta > Magnoliopsida > Zingiberales > Musaceae > Musa > Musa itinerans. The sequence goes on from LVTN01000238.1 coordinate 47,201, forward strand.
CCATAGATTTGAGTTTGCAAGCTGAAGCATCCTTAGTAGGCTTGTAGTTGTTATCATCATCACCAAGCCAGTAAGCGTTTCCCCCTCAAATATGGGTTTAGGCTATAGATCTCTCTAACTAATTTGATTTGAGAATTAATATCCATATCCTTGCCACTATTTATATTATGTGCAAGAGGATTTTGAACCAATTTAAGCTTAAACAACTGAGATCCGTCTCTATAATTTTTTTCCTAGATATGTAGAAAGAACTAAATGGTTAATTTTTTTAATGTATGTTATGCATCTACCACATACAAAGACCGGAGGAACTATATGTATTCTATAAAGTTAGCCAAGTTAAACCAGTATCTACATGTTTCTATGAGACATTTACAATTAGAAAATCATGTGTTTTTATTTTGTTTGTACAACTCAACGTGGCCAAAGCTCAAGTCCATCAAAATACTTTCACATCATTTTATTCTTGAGAAATCAAAACATATAGCTTAGGTTGGAACCTTCTTCATTGCAAGTCATTTAGGAAATATATTTGTGTTCAAAAGTGTACATTTTGGAAATAACTTTATTTGTTTGTTATTGGTTGTCGTTGAAGTTGTTGACCTGATAAATTTTGGCCATGAAGTCTTGCACATATCTATAATAATAAAGGTTGCACTTGAATTATCTCATAAAAAAAATCCCTTTTATTTAGGGCACCATTCTGGCAGTTGCTGGTGGTGGCAGTGCTTCAGTTAAGCTGTGGGACACCTCCTCGTGGCAACTTGTTTGCAGCCTTCCTGTTCCACGCCCAGAAGGTGCCCGACCTGATAAGACTGGCAGCGGCAAATTTGTTCTTTCTGTTGCATGGAGTCCAGATGGTAAAAAGTTAGCTTGCGGATCTATGGATGGGACAATTGCTGTGTTTGATGTTGCACGTTCTAAGTTCCTCCACCACCTTGATGGTCATTACATGCCTGTGAGGTCGATGGTCTTCTCCCCTGTGGATCCTCGTGTCCTATTTACTGCTTGTGATGATACTCATGTACACATGTATGATGCGGAGGGAAAGAGCCTGGTTGGTGCAATGTCGGGACACACAAGCTGGGTGCTGAGTGTGGATGCCAGTCTGGATGGTGCAGCGATAGCAACAGGTTCCAGTGATCGAACAGTTAAGCTTTGGGATCTCAGCATGAGGACTGCAGTGCAGACTATGACAAACCACTCTGACCAGGTGTGGAGTGTAGCATTTCGACCTCCTGGAGGAACAGGATTACGTGTAGGGCGGCTAGCGAGTGTATCTGATGACAAGTGCATATCATTGTATGATTACTCATAATCTAGCAAATGTCAAACAATAATGAGCGTATTAATTAGAGACGAACTGTTAGGTGTTGTTTCCTGTTGTAGTTGATTTGCCTATTATTTTTTTTCCTTTGGAAATTTGACACCATAACATGGTAAGTGAGAGTACCTCAGTTTGTACCATTGTCAAGTTTGTACCCCAATTATCACTTTTTGTACTGCATGTTGTTTAACTGTTGTAGACCATGTTACCCCTCTATGACTTCTCTTTGTTGTCCTATTCCTGGTTACCCTTGACAGAATTTGCAGGCCTTTTATTTTCTTTGTCATCTTGGTGGTGACTTTTCTCGTCTAAATCTTGCTAATTATGCTAACATATATGTCTGCATTTTCTTCTAAACCCTTTGAAACAGTATATGTTTGCACCTGATAGTGTTCGACTAGTTTTTTAGGAGTAATGTTGACATTTGAATAACTCTTCCTGTGCTGCAGTTAAACATGGCTTGCTTCTGGAAATGTGATCAGTTTTAGTTGCCAAAGCTGCACTTTGTATTCATCAAAGTGCTGCTAAATATGTTCTTCTGATGGATGAAATATCAAGACCCTAATGATCTGTGTGCTGTCCATTTCACTGCCTGATTTCTTGAATCTGCAGTTATTTGGAAGAGTATATCAAGTGGTTTTCCTAGAATCTCTTCTGGTTAAAAATCTTCTTTACAGCTTGCAGGATTGATGACATAAGTTGTTATAGCTCGACAGGGTAAGACTTGTCCAGCATAATTGATAATTAGATTCTGCCAAGGTATGTAAGATAAGCTGTGTTCATTGATGTCTCCAGGAAGGCAATTTGAACCGAGTATTCTCTCAGGTGTAAATTCCAGAAATCCCTTTGTTGAAGATGGATGAGAGTACCAGGAAATGGTTTCCAGAAATCCACAACAGAAACTGGAATTCGTTATGCCTGTGAGATATGATTGCAAAGTTTCTTTTGTTAGTTTTATTATCATCATGCTAGTGTTGATATTGTTATTGGTGTATCATGCAATGCATGCATCACATAGCAGGTTACAGGAACCTTTGTCACAGAGACAGCAGCTATTAATTGGGTGCTCTCAAGTTAGCAATGGATCTTGTTTAAGTTTTATCCTTAAGTACTTAATAAAATTGTTGCTTCAATCATTCATGTAAAGGATTTTGAATTGGTTTATGGTAAGAAATTGAAGTGGCTTTTTTAGGCATTTTATCGAATCAATTCCCTAATATAAACTTTTTACCGAGTGGTTTCCCATATTAGGCATTTTATCGTTGTTTTTTCCCATAATGAATAATTTGATCATTGATGTTATTAAAAAATATTTTAATTTTGATGATTAATTATCATAATTGTTTTAAAAAAAATTTAAAAAAAATAGTACTAATCATCATAGTATTATTAGTATTTTTTGAAAATTATGAGAATTAATTATCATGTTTTTGAATAGTATCTGTGATCAAGTTATCTTAGTAAAGATTGAGAATATTTTCATCCAAGTCAAAAAAAAAAGAGATACCATAGATTAAAAATAAATATATCTGGTAAAAAAGCTAATATTATAATTTTTTCTGATAGAATACTCTTCTTTGAATATTTCAGAATATGGAAATGAGTTAATAATACATCTCTAAATGGCATTCTAACCACTGTCCATAGAGATAAGAGGTAAGTAATGAATGATGCACTCATCTTTTGGCAGCAAATAGGTAAATAATTATTTTTTGGTCATCGACCACAAAGGGTATTAATTAACCATTCTAATCATCATAGTATTATTAGTATTTTTTGAAAATTATGAGAATTAATTATCATGTTTTTGAATAGTATCTGTGATCAAGTTATCTTAGTAAAGATTGAGAATATTTTCATCCAAGTTGAAAAAAATATTCCTCTATAAAAATGAACATGGGAGCATCATCTAATTAAAAAGTCAATATAATGAATTTTTTTTAATAAAGTATATATATATTTTTTCTTTTCTTATGGGCCAATGTTAATGCGTCACGTATCAAAGAAATGTAAGAATAGAATTGTAATATGGAATAGCTTAATGTGAGGATTAAAATCAAATATCGTACGTCAAATATGTATCTTTTGAATAGATAATCAATAGAATACATAATCATGAAGCACATCTATCATCACACATCATCATATAATTTGAAGTAAGAAAGAAACTAGTTTTATTTTCTCTCTTCCTACTTTCTTATGATGGACAAAGGATCAATCAAAGAGATAGAGAAAATGTCTTTATTCTACGATGCATAGTATCTTAGAAAGTATTATCAATATATGTAGAAAATAATAATTAAGAGTCTTTGGTATCGAGATAATCTCCTAATATATCGTATGAATTTTATTTTTATTGATCAGAAAAATTTTTGTGGTAGCATTGGGGTGTGCCACAGGCTCATCAAATCATAAAATCTTTTGGTATATTTTTACTATTTTCTAGAAAAGTCTTCATCTCTTTCTTGATGAAATACCCAACTTGATAGGCAGACATACGGAGAGAAAGTACATGAGAGCCTTATCCTCATACTCCGAGGAGAACATTTAAGGAGAGAAGGAAAGATGCATACGATTGTCGATGGATGTTCCCAATGAATAAAGTGTGCCAGATACATACATGCATATAAAATGTTTTACTTCTCTCAACTTGATATCAGATCTTATGTTCTTTTAACAGTAAAGTTAGCATCCGTATTTGCTGTCCATAGGTCAACCCACATATACACCAACTGTAAGTTTTGGTAGATCTTAGTCCTTCTTCTGAGGTCTATAAATAGTCCTGAGCTTCTTCAGTACTTCAGAAATAACAATAATTTCTACATTATAGTACATTATAGTACTTCAGAAATAACAATAATTTTCATGCAAATGATTATTATAGTACTTCAGAAATAACAATAATTTTCATGCAAATGATTTCTTTGGACTCGTTAACAGCCACTCTTTCCTGGTGAGAAATTATCTCTAGGCTTCTTCAGTATTCTCCAAACTTTGAGGAGAACTGCTGTGAGTATATTAAATGCATTCTATTAACCACTATAGATAGCCAAGGGCATGTAATCTCTATCCACATAAGAACTCGGGATGCCCTAACAAATTGCTGCTGTGAGCTTCGAGATCCAACTACTCGATTACTCTTTTAACTTCAAACCTCATGGTAAGTCTGGATTGGGATGACACCACCGTATAACTGGACATCTTTTTCCTTGGATACTGCATTCAAATCATGTTTGTTTGTCGGCAACGCATGATCATGATCGACAGAGTTGGAAGGGAGTTCTGATGGAGATCGTAGCCAAGCTGATTCAGGAGCAATTGCAAGACACCGATGTGCCTTCTTAGGACTGTGATTCGGTTGATCAGGTGACTGGGAAATAGGCCATGTGTATGTATCTATCTATCTATGTGGATTGAAAGAAAGATACTCCCCCACTTTAAATTTGAAGTATGTTGTGCGTGTAATCTCTTTGATCTTTCTTCTGTGGTTATCGTAATCGCGATTACCATCCTTGCTGTGTTTTATCATCTCTGTAAGGCCAATTGTCGGATGCTAAATATGGTTCGGTGTCTCTGTTGATAATTCCTGCAACAGTGTTAGATGTTTCCAGAAATGTTAGGATCTGTCCGGAAGAAATAGATTAACAAGAAGGCTTCCATCGGTGTTACTGTGGACTTGGATTGCTACATATTATTTAACCTTTTGGATGTGTCATGATAATCTCGAGCATCATGTTTTCTAGATGAATTTAATTTGAAAGAGTAGGAAATAAGAATGGATAGAATTGATAATAATTTTGTTATGATAGAAAATGATTAGGCATATTCAATGAATTATTTGGATATACAAAGTCTAATTTCAAATAAAATAAGTTTTTGTATATATTAAGGTTTTTGGGTATGATCCATTTTAGTCAATTTTAATCATTGATCTCTTAAGCCCTTATGATTTACTCGTGTTTAAAATAATCTTTATATTTTTAAAAACATAACAGGATCCTCTCGTCAAGTCTGATTTAATAGACGTTAAAGTCTACACATGTTGGCTCACAATAAATTATTAATATAATGATACTTATAATTTTAGTTTTAAAAAAGGTTAAGGTCTAATTTAGCACATGTAGTTTTGACGATGGATCACTTAAGCCCTTATGATTTACTTGTGTCTAAAATAATCCATACATTTTTAAAACTATAGCATATAAGTCCCTCCCATTAAATTTGAGTTAGTATTCGTTAGAGTATGCTTACATAACATTGACTCAAAATAAATCAAAAATATAATTACAAGTATAATTTAAGTCTAAAAAAAGATTAAAAACTATCTTGTCGAGGAAGAAGAAGCAGTGGAGGTCATAGTGACGGACGAAAGTGGAGAGGTAGAGGTAAGAGAGATCGAAAGCGGAAGTAAGGGAGAGGTGAACTACCATGTCGTAGGTGTGGTGGGTGAGGGCACAAGAGAGGACGAAGTGAGAGGCGGTGTTGACGAAGACGCTTAAGAGGAGAAAGAGGAATTAGAAAACCACTATATGCATAGCGTCGGACTAGTCGACACACACCCAACTAAGGCAGGACTGGAAGCTCTTAAGCTTATCATTAGCGCTCGAGAGGCTACATGCGTATGACAACTTTTTAAACAGCAACAACTCGATACTACTGTTGGTGGTCACTTCTACGATGATGTCTCCTTCCATTATTGATGATAGTCTCAAATTTTTTAAAAGTTTAAATTACATTTGTTATTATATTAATGATTTATTATGAATTAGCATGCTACGTAAACAGACTCTAACGTTTGTTAACTCAAATATGACGAGAGGAGCTTATATGATACGGTTTTTAAAATATAAGGGTTATTTTAGATATAAATAAATCATAATGGCTTAAGTGAATCATGGCCAAAACTATAGAAGATAAAATGGACCTTAATCATTTTTTAAACTTAAATTATACATATCATTATATTAATAGTTTATTATGAGTTAAACATACTCTAACATATATTAATACAAACATGATGGGAGGAGCTTATATACTACGTTTTTTAAAATATATGGATTATTTTAGACATAAGTAAATAAAAAGAGCTTAAGTGATTTACGAATAAAATCACGAGGGTTAAAATAAACCTTAACCATAAGATTTTTAATAAAAAATTATAAGTAATTTAGTATAGAGTGGGTCGAAGAATCAATTGGAACAAAAATTTGGACAAGGATTTGAACTTCAAATCTTTCAACATATTGAAAGAAAAATATATAAATCTAATTTCCAAAGGATCAAATTTTATTCATATAATAAGAATTTAGTAAAAAAAATTATAGTTAAAACAAAATTAATTTTATGATTGAAGGAGGTTGATATGATTTTCAAGAACAAAGATGTTCAAACTACTCATAATTAAGATAAAATTAAGGATAAAATTACTGTAGATAGAGATTAGAACACTTGTCTTAAAATAATTTGATCTCGAATAAAAAAAATTAATCCAAAAATCCTAAGCCAAATCAAGTATCGATCGACGTGACAGTCTTTTTACATTGACCGATTCTCTTCATCTCATTGACAAAGTCAATAGTGTTGTTGGATCAAATTCGATCCAATTCAATCTGGTTTTATCGGATCGAATGACGATTATGATCCAGCAATCCAAATAATTTTCTTTTACCTATCTGATTCTATTATATAACTTATGTACGTATGTATATATTTGTTGCTCGGATTTTTCATTTATCGGATCGGATTCGAATCGACCGCCATCCGATCCGTTTGCAGCCATATAAATGTGCTGACGACGCCATTTTAAAGGGCCGCCTTTTGGGGTCTGTGGATCTTTCTTGGGCTCATATCGGCCCTCGTAGTCTCGACTTTTCTCGAATCCCGCTCGGCAAAGTTTTAGGGTTTTGGTTTCTTAGAGAAGCCGCAGCGAGGGAAGCGCCAGTGCTCCCGCAGTCGCTCACCCCGATCGCTTTGCTCGACGTAGGTGATCTCTAGTTTTATCTGCTGCAAGCTCTAATAGATCCATCGGCCTTGTGAAATGGCGGTATGTTGAGTCGTTTCGATAAGTTCTCTTGGTAGGTTCTGTGACAATTTCTGATGACAGAGCTTTGCCTTGACCTTCTTTTGATTCTTTTGGTGTTTAGGCTGCGCGGCTGCTTAAGGATGAAGCTACCGAGGAGAAAGGAGATCGGGCGAGGATGGTATGCAGTCTTTTTTTGATCTGTTTTAGATAATATGTAATACTTACACTAGTTTCTGACGTTGGATCTAGCTCGATGGACAACATCGATATTTTCTCTGACATTTTCTCTTACTCCAATGGACTTGACTTCGATCGTTACTTTTAACTTTAGAGGAGAAAAAAAGAACTTTTTTTGGTTAAAGGTCGAGAAGTTGGCTGTTATAAACAGTTGTTATGCATTTTCAGTTGAAAGACGGAGTTGACGAGTATAAAAATTTATTAGGTCGAGTATTTAGGATATGATATCCACTTATTCCCAAAAATTCAAGTTGGTCAAACATGCGATGAATCTGAAACAACTAGTGCTACATTATTCCCTTTGCATGATGTAATTACATATATTTAAGTGCTGAGGATTGAACCCTCATTTTGCTACCATAGGTTATTTAAGGCTGCAGTGATATTGTCATGTGAAATAAGTAAACATAAGGTAGTGTTTATTTTTTCATCCATCCTATTAATTGATAGAAGCTGGAAACCTAGTGATCTTGGATCATCATATCGAATATCGATTATGGACATAGTGAGACAAGCAGTCGACTGAGGTTTTAGGAGGATATCAATTGATCAACAGTCTCAAGCTATAGCATATTTGAATTAATAATTAAATATCTAGGAAACAGGTAATTTCTGGTCAGAAGCATGGTCTGTTACATACACTGATCTGGATTTTCTTATTCAGTTAGCTTCTTTTGTGTTATATGAATCTTACATATTAAGATATTCTTCCATACATATACGATGCTTTAAAAAGTTGATCTCATAGTTGAACTGTTTTTTGCAGGCATCGTTCATTGGTGCCATGGCAATTGCCGACTTGGTGAAGACAACTTTAGGGCCAAAAGGAATGGTATGCCCTTTCATTGTTTAATTTCTGTAGCTGTTTGTTCAATCCTTGTTAATCAAATTAACCTGTGGTTTGCGGTGCTTAATGGTAGGATAAGATATTGCAATCAACTGGCCGAGGACGCAATGTTACTGTTACTAATGATGGTGCTACTATCTTGAAGTCACTTCACATTGACAATCCAGCTGCTAAGGTCCTTGTTGGTATCCTTTGCCAGGCTGTATTGTTTAGTTTCCTGTATTGCGTGCTATTGAATGCTTATTTTTTCAAATTTTCTCAATATCTAATTGACTTCTTTATTTAAAAGCTAATCATAATGTAGTGACTTTTTTCAGAAAATGAAACTCCTTAACTTTAGAACTAGATATATCCAAGGTTCAAGATGATGAGGTCGGTGATGGGACAACATCGGTTGTTGTTTTGGCTGGAGAACTTCTGAGGGAGGCTGAAAAATTAGTCAATCAAAAAATTCATCCGATGACCATTATTGCAGGTCTACTTTTGTCTTCTTTATGTTAGATATATACTATGCTGTGGCACATCTTACTTATATGATAATGTGAAGATTGTCAAGTTTGAGTGTGATGTATTGTATTGTATGAAGCTGATGAGATATATCTTTCCAGTATTGATCTGTGCTTCTTTGCATGAATTTCTAGGCATGATTACCTGTATCAATTTTCTTTTGAGTAAATTATGATCCACATTATTTGTAACATGCTCTCTGTTGTTTGAGATAAGGATACCGCTTCCATCATATTGGTGGAAGCCTAATGTACTAGGCTGTTTGCTTTTTGTACATGTTTTTGCAAAATAAAATAATCCTATTTCTTACTCAAAATTTTGCAGAAGAATTCTACATTCAGTGACTTGCTATTCTGTTAAACCATGGGTGACACATAAGTGGGATGGTAGGTGGTATTTTGATGGTAAAGCTTGTTTTTAAGGATCAAGGAGATTTATCCAATTATGAAGAATATATGAATCAGTGAGAGTAAATGCCTCTAAAAAGAAGGTTGATATTTAATGGAGCTCTATGGGGTGGGGGGGTAGTGGGTAATGCCAACTAGGTCCATAGAGTATGATTGGTATCTCTATCGAGGTTGGAATAATAGTTGATCTGGTTTTAACCACGAATTTGAGTGGATATCTTTGTAAACAAAATATGAGCAAAATATTTTGATTTTTGATCCTTTATATGTTTTACATGCTATAGATTTACATTTGTAGTGATATTGTGGTATCAGGAGTTTCATACTCTGAAATAATATGATCCTTGCTCCATGTTCTCTTTCTTGATTAAAATATTTTGTGGTGGACAAAGATTAGCTAATGGAAGGGTTTATTTGTTTATTGAATTATTGTTATATTAGAGTTCTGTTTTCATGATCTTATAGGCTACAGAATGGCTGCTGAGTGTGCACGTAATGCTTTACTGCTGAAGGCTAAGGATAACAAACAGGATCCAGGTATCAGTTACTTTGAATGTGTAATTTGCCAGACTTGGACCAACCCTTCAAATAGTTATGCATAAGCTTATGCTCGAATTGACAATGTAACTTTTAATGGGAGCACACATAGCTATCTGAGGTGTTCTCATTATCTTTAGGTTGTTAATTTGTAACTTTTAGATTGAAGGATAAATGAACCTGTTTCTATTTTCATATTATATTTATTCCTTCACATTTTTTTTATCATTATGTGCTATTTTCATGATGCAGATAAGTTTAAGTCAGATTTGATGAAAATTGCTATGACAACTTTAAGTTCAAAAATACTCTCCCAGGACAAGGAACATTTTGCTAAACTAGCAGTCGATGCTGTTTTGAGGCTTAAGGTATGTAGTAATCTTGTTTTCTACAGTGATTATATTATTTCTTGTAAACAACATATTTTCAGTTGTGTCATTGTGTATTAACATCATTGAATATAGTTATTCTTCTGGATTTACTTTCTATTACACATTTTGACTTTGAGGTGCATTATCTTTTCTCCCCTACTCTGTAAGACAGTTGTTCGAATTATGCAATGCCTCTATGTAAGAAATGTTTCTGTGGAAAGATCCACCTTGTTTATCATGGCTTGAGAAGTAATTTATTGTATGAGGATTTGCAGGGATAAAGTGAAGAGATGATGAGCATCAAGGGCATGCCTTTGCCATTGGCAATGAGATATTAACCATTAAAGGATTTAGAAAAATAAGTATTTTTCAGGGATCTATATGACATCAATGGTTGTCATTTTTACAAGGTTGAAGAATACAAGGAACCTAAAAAAAAATTTAGTTTGCTTATTGATCTTTCAAGTGTCAACTAATCACACATTTTCATGTGTTAAAATTGACTAAATAATTCAAATGCAATATTTATTGACATTCAGATCAAGTAAAACTTGCTTGTTTTTGTGATTTGAAATCAATTTAACCTTACAAGCATGATAATAATGGATATTAAATAAAAAAATTATGCTTTTTGTTAGAGATGAGCTAATATCTTCGAAAAAATACAATCATGCCATATTTTATTAACAGATTTTTTATGTTAGGTATTATTCACACAACCATATCTGTTGACCCTTCACAAATTGTATTTACTTCATTTGCATGAATTTAATATATTTATTATTACATTTGCATGTGGTGCAATGTATTTTATAATACTCATTAGTAGAGTATTGCTGTACTTCAAATTGTTGCTTTTAGTTTTAAGGAGTAAGATCTCATTACATATGTTCTTCCTATGTGTTCTTAATTATAAGAAAAACATGAAGAGAGTAAGGAGAAAAAAAGGTGATTTGAATAGTGATTTATTTGGTCAGTACCTGTTTAATAACGTTTTTTGTAATCTTTGATGTGATGCTACATCTCTTGTAATGTTGTCTCTTTACTGAGGTAATCACTTTAAAGCTAATAAAAGGATTGTGAGATTCTGTTGCTAGTTAAACCTATTTTCTAAATAGTGTATTTTGCCAACTATTCAGGGCAGCACAAACTTGGAGTCTATCCAGATTATTAAGAAGGCTGGAGGTTCGCTTAAAGATTCATTTCTAGATGAAGGGTAGGCATTTCATTACATTTTTTAAAGATTTATTATTCATGGCGTGTGATCTGTAAATGCTTGTTCTTTTGACTCAAAGAATTCTACTTTTCAAATGTGTAGTTGAGTTTTAATCATGGATAAATATTTCCTCCATTGTTTATGATTCCATGTATTTGTCATTATGATAATTAGTTTCTTATTGCATTTATACTTTACTCAAGTTAGATGTGGATACCTGGATATTCAATTTTGGCAAAATTTGATGGACTACCCTTCATAAGTTCTTTTTTGGTTAAAGCTCAGTGGTGTTTCTGAGCGGAAAATTCAACTACACTGTTAGCAATAGGCATTTTGGCATGTTAAATTTATATATTACTGGTGAATGTGCTTCATTGTATCTCCTTTGTTGTGAGATGATGTTAAAGAGTTATTTTTCTTGAAAATTGTTTGTGGTTTTGAGGGTGACTGTGTGGATGTTTATGTAGTTTAATATGGTTTTTTAGGGTTATTCTTTCCCTGTTAGGTCATTGTCCTGTTAATGACTTCCTTAATATAGTTGCTATGACCAAATATTACTCCTTGGTGATTCTTTACTACTCATTGAAGTCTTTGACACATTCCTTATTCTTGTTGAGATTGCAACTTTTTTATTTCACTTATTCAATTCTTGTTGCCTTTTATCATAATATATTGCTCTTAGGACTCTTAGAAACTGTGCAGGTTGGATTGTCACTATTTTGTGTTTTGTTGACATCATGGTCTAATGATTATGTTCAAAATAACTGATCTTTGTACTTGTAGGGCTGTTTTCGCAATGCAGTTTATGCTTGCATGTTTAAAGAATTTTGTTTTCTAGTATAAAGAAGCATTGTGAATCCCAAGCAGGAGTTTAAGTGGTGAAACTTGAGACTTCACTTTGTTTTCTTAATATCTGAAATCTTCGGTACCATGGGCAGGTTTATTCTTGACAAGAAAATAGGAATTGGTCAACCAAAACGCATTGAAAATGCCAAGATTTTGGTGGCAAACACTGCTATGGATACTGACAAAGTCAAAATATATGGGGCTCGAGTTCGTGTTGATTCAATGGCTAAAGTTGCGGAGATCGAGGGGGCTGAAAAGGAGAAGATGAAACAAAAAGTGCAGAAAATCATAGCTCATGGAATCAACTGTTTTGTCAACAGGCAGCTGATTTATAACTTCCCTGAGGAACTCTTTGCAGATGCTGGTATTCTTGCCATTGAGCATGCTGACTTTGATGGAATTGAGCGGCTAGCCTTGGTGACTGGTGGTGAGATTGCATCAACTTTCGATAACCCAGAGTCTGTTAAGCTTGGACATTGCAAGCTGATTGAGGAGATAATGATTGGGGAGGACAGATTGATTCATTTTTCTGGTGTTGAGATGGGTCAGGCCTGTACCGTTGTTCTAAGAGGTGCAAGGTATGTCTTTGACACAATTTGACAGGCTTCAGATTTGAGAGCGGTGTTGGTAGCTTTCACTTGATTTTTGGCTGATACTTGCTATATGAAATCGATAATCACTTGATTTTTATATTATTATCTCTAGTTCCCATGTGCTGGATGAAGCAGAAAGGTCTTTGCACGATGCCCTCTGTGTGCTGTCTCAGACAGTGAATGATAGTAGGGTCTTGCTTGGGGGTGGATGGCCTGAGATGGTGATGGCTAAGGAGGTAGACGAACTTGCTCGTAAGACTCCAGGGAAGAAATCTCATGCCATTGAGGCTTTCTCGCGATCACTCCAAGCAATACCTACAATCATTGCCGACAATGCTGGTCTGGACAGTGCTGAGCTTATCTCTCAGCTTCGAGCTGAGCATCACAAGGACACAACTAACGCTGGAATTGACGTCATATCTGGTGGTGTAAGTAGAACAGGATGGTGCATACTTGTTCTTGTGTGCTAAGCCAATGCTTAATTTCATTTTGAATCTCCCAAATCTGTTATCTGACACAGGTTGGAGATATGGACAAGCTAGGGATATCAGAGGCCTTCAAGGTGAAGCAAGCTGTTCTTTTGTCGGCAACCGAGGCAGCTGAGATGATATTGAGGGTTGACGAGATTATCACTTGCGCTCCACGGAGAAGGGAAGATAGAATGTGATTTTGATGCATCACCTCAACCTTGAGCATGCAAAGACTCTTATCGTCGAGGGGTTTGCATGCAATGTTTTCTATGGGGATGAGTGCTTATGAACAATTGAGTTGATTTCTGTACCCAACCGTGTGCTTTATCTATTTCTTGATCAAGTAAACTATTAAATTTGAACATTTGTTGTGCCAAAGGTCTGCAAAGTCTCCGTCATTATATGTTCTTATATGTTCTTCATCGCAAGGGTCTATCTGTCGAGACTCACACTATGATCAAACTTGATATTGTACTTGTGCTATTTGCTATAAAATATGCCCAGGAGAAGCCCAGGAGAAGCTGAGATGCCTGGTGGTTGTCCGATCAACAATGGTGGGCACAACCTGCAAGCAAAGACCGACTGCATTCGAGTAGAAACAGGTCAGCCTTAAAAAACTCTTTATCCATGCTCTGATGAGTTGTCGAGTGACTTAGTGTGTTCTATCCAATTCTCTAGCTCGACATCCCTGCCCTCACGCAAAATGTTGCTTGGAGTCATACGCGAAGAAGCTTAGAGTGCAAGTTTGGATCGTTCGTTCTTCCCAGGTAAGAAAGATTCTATGAAGTTTCATTTGAACTTTCTCTGTCACTTCATTTTCTTGGATCTGTTCAATGGCAGGAACTCTCTTCCGATCTGCATCGTCCTTTTTCAATCTGACGGACCCAAGTTTTTGGAAGAAAAACGTGTAGGTAATGACTTCTCGTATATATAATTTTATTTTATTTTATAGCATAGCTCAAGAGAAATTAGTGGCCTACTTTGATTCGAGTCAAAAACAAGCTTACGAGTCAAGCTTATCCACCAACGGACGCATCCCTTTCGGCCGTGAAAAAGGTGCTACTATTCTTGGCCACGGCGGAGTGTGAAAGGCTCCCTCTCCTCCTCTCCTACCACGTGGCGACAAGAGAATGGTCCTCGGACACTGGAGGCCACGAAAAAAGCGCACCCGGGTAATTGACGCGGTCGCTGCCGAAAGCCAATGGAAATGGAAAAAAGGCGCGACCCGATGGTGCGTCATCGCCACGTCAGAACCGACAAGCCTTATCCACAACCCACCCCGAGGATCGATCCTCTCCCTTCCCCCCTCCACCCGCGCCGCAGCATTTCCACGTCTCACGATTCATCGCCGTCGATAAATACTAGCGCGGTTGCAGACGGTGCCGTGGAGATCGGTGGTTCTTCCACATGTTTTAATTCTCTCGAGTCTTATTGATGTTGTTTATTTCTGTTTTGGTGTTTTTTCCCTGTCGTTGGCCACCCGTTTCCTTCGCCTTTCCTCGCGCCGCGCCCACCGCCCTATAAAGAAACTAACGCACGCCTCTCCTCTCCCAGCGTGCACTTCTCCGTTGCCTCATCTCGTTTCTTCTTCCTTTCTCCGCTTCGTTCATTTTCGCCTAGATTGGTTCTTGTGAGGTTTCAGCTTTTAGTTTGTAGTGATTTGGTTTTGGTCCCTGGTCTGTGTCATGAATGCAACCGGCTCCATGGGGATCGCCGTCACCGTAAGACCCTGCTGCCGTCTCCTTGTCGCCCAGCTCTTCCCGGAATGCCCCTGCTACCAACGCCGCGCCGCCGCCGCCGCCGCCTTCTTCTTCCCCAGATGCCCCCACGACCGCCGCCGCGCCCCCGCCCTCTCACTCGCCCCTCAGCGCCGATCCGCTGCGTCCTTGGTCCGCGCCGCCCTCGCCCCGGCGAGGGACGAGGCCGCGGTGTCCGACGCCCGCCGACTGTCCACCGCGGCCGGGCCCGTGCCCGACGTCGATAGGGCCTTCGAGCGGATCTTCGTCCAGGGCCTCGCCGCCGTCGAGCCCCTCGTGATCGAGAGGGTGACGGAGAAGGAGCGGATGCTGGTGGTGGAAGAAAAGAGGAAGGTGGAGGAGGTGGAGGAGGAGCAGAGAACGGAGGTGGCCAAGGCGCGGGAGGTTTCGGAGTCGGAGAAGGAGGCGTGGAGGCTGTTGAAGAATGCGGTGGTGGAGTACTGTGGGAGCCCGGTGGGAACGGTGGCAGCCACTGATCCGGCCGCGGAGGCCCTCAATTACGATCAGGTCTTCATCCGCGACTTCGTGCCATCCGCCCTCGCCTTCCTCCTCAAGGGGGAGACAGAGATCGTCCGGAATTTTCTCCTCTACACCTTGCAGTTGCAGGTAAAACGGATCAAAATCCCCCTTTTTTTCCCATTGGCATCTATTATTTTGTAGTAGATCTCTTTGGTAAAAGTTATTTCGTTTCAATGAGTTCTTTGTGGATTTAGACGATAACTCATCTTCATTTCTCTTGATAATTAATTGTATCACAAGTTGCTACTTCAGTTATGCAAAAATTTAGGGTTCATACTGTATCTTCAGATATCTTTCTCATTTTCCGACGTTGCATCTCATGATTAAGGAATATTTAAAATGGAAAATCGGGATCAGATCAGACATTGCTACAAAGTTGAGTTTATTGAAGTTTGGGGGATGGTGTTTTTGGATGATTGTTTTTGGGCCTGTCGGAACATTTTGATTACTTGACCTGCCAATACCAACTGTCCTTATTGGTCTTAGTCTGTATTCCAGAATAAGTCAAAGTTATTCCAATTTCACATCCCTGAAAAGTCTAGTGAAACAGCAACCATGACAATATGACAACAACCAGATGCTTCTACAATCAGCTTTGAAGCATAAAACTTGAAGACTGTTGCCTACATAAACTATCTTGTTTGTATGTGAATTTAAGATAATGCACTGAATGTTTCCTGGTTTCAGTTTAAGTTAATGAACTTAGATATCTCTGACAAGATTTGTCTGCACGATTTGAATTCAAACCTGAGTATGTTCTCTTGATATATAGAGTTGGGAAAAGACTGTGGATTGCTACAGCCCTGGACAAGGGCTGATGCCGGCAAGCTTTAAGGTCAGAAGTGTTCCTCTGGATGTAAGTAAGGATGAAGTTGAGGAGATGCTGGACCCTGATTTTGGCGAATCAGCAATTGGACGTGTTGCTCCAGTAGATTCTGGTGAGCCCGTCGAACATTTCTGGAGTGGTACATTTCTGGAATAGGAGTAATTTCTTAAAGGCATTTAGATCTCATGGTCTTCTTTGACAGGTTTGTGGTGGATTATCTTGCTAAGAGCTTATGGAAAGATTACTGGGGACTATACATTACAGGAGAGAGTGGATGTGCAAACTGGCATCAAACTTATCCTGAATTTATGCTTATCTGATGGGTTTGACATGTTTCCTACTCTCCTTGTCACCGATGGCTCTTGCATGATAGATCGACGAATGGGCATTCATGGACATCCTCTTGAAATCCAAGTAAGTTAAGTTCTGATGCATTTTCTTTTTTAGCAAGTTTGGAGTAGCTTGCTTTCAGTTTGGCTATCAGATATTTCTTTTATTTCTGGTTCATAAGAATTATTTTCACATGTGTATTGTTGTTTTGTTGTTGGGCTTGCAAGTCATTGTGAATGGTATTCCTGAACCTATTGGCAGGTTTATTTAGAAAATAAATAAAACCTGTCATGTAGTACTCTTCAGTTAAAATGTCCAAGACAAGGTTTTGCTTTCTTAAAATTACACTATTAAATTAGCCATAGAACAAATAATAGGGTGATTCTTATTCTTTTGTGCATTTAAATATTATAAGAGAACCTTCTGACCAGCAAAACAATCAATGTTATAATGAGGAAGCTCATGGAAGAGTCCTTTCTCGTAAGGAGAAAAAAGAGGATATGTGGCCATTTTTTATTACTTCTTTTTTGGGAACAATCATGAATCACAAAGCACATTTATGCCCTTGGGTAGCCCAAAAATAAAGTAAATCCTTCAACAAGATAATGTGCGATTGTCATGTCATTTTCCATACTTTCTAACAAACATTAGTTTACATTCAAATTTTAAAGTGAACAGAGTTTGTTGATTGCTGCAGTTGTAACCTACTTTTAAATTTGCCCACTTAAGATAACCGACAGTTTTAGTAGGAAAATAAACTTGCATTTGACCTGACTTAATTTCACAGAAGATCATCTTACGTTGCATGTATGGACAAAGTACAAATATGATCTAGAAGATAACTATTATACACTATGCCTTTAAACCAAGTTGACCATGATATATTTGTGCCAAACACAGATAAACTTACTGTAATTATATCTTTGTCGGTTAAAACTAAGCTGAGTGTAAAATGAAACAGTGTTTATGAACATTTAATGTCAATTATGTCCACAGCTCTGGAGTATTCTTTCTACTATGCATGACCAACTAGGGACTGCCAATGACTACCAACCTGAATCCGTGTTAGGTTTTAGTCAAACATCTTAGTTCTGCTTGTTTGCTGGGTAACTTGCATTCTGATATGTAGAAATTCTGAAGATTTAATGAGTGAGATTGCTTGATATGATCAAATTATTATTTATATACATGTGCTTGACAATTTATATTATACAGGCTTTGTTCTACTGTGCTTTGCGTTGCTCACGTGAAATGATTGCCGTCAATGATGGATCAAAGAGCCTGCTGCGTGCTATTAATAACAGACTCAGTGCCCTATCATTCCACATCAGAGAGTATTATTGGGTGGATATGAAGAAGATCAATGAGATTTATCGTTACAAGACAGAAGAATATTCCCAAGATGCAATTAACAAGTTCAACATCTATCCTGAGCAAATCCCTGGTTGGCTAGTTGATTGGGTTCCTGAAAAAGGTGGTTACTTTATTGGGAATCTTCAGCCAGCCCACATGGATTTTAGGTTCTTCTCGCTGGGTAATTTATGGGCTATTGTCTCATCTTTGGCCACTCCAAGACAAGCTGAGGGCATTCTCGATCTTATTGAAGAAAAATGGGATGACCTTGTTGGGAATATGCCACTGAAGATATGTTATCCTGCTTTAGAGTACGAAGAATGGCGCATAATTACAGGGAGTGATCCAAAGAATACGTAAGTTCTTAACCCAGCATGACCTTTTTAGTATTCTGTGATTTTGAAACTATATGCCCCTCTATATTGATCAGTGTGAACAGTATTTTGTGAAACATACAAACAAGCTGAAGCTTTTTATGAATTTTTTGGTTAATAGTTCTTAGTCAGGGCTTTATTGAAACGTATGCATTCGTTGAAATACAAGTACACAAATTATATTATGGAACTTAATATCAATATGCTTCATTGTTAGGACTTCTTTTGGGAGATAGAAAATCTAGGATGTAGTTGTGAGTTAAACTGTCATGCTATTTCCTTTTCTATCAGCAAAGAAAACATATTTTTATATACAGGTTTTCTTTCTTTTTTTTTCCTAACAATAATGTTGAATTTTGCAGGCCCTGGTCATATCATAATGGTGGATCATGGCCTACTTTGCTGTGGCAGGTACGGAAGTTTTACGATGAGCACTCTGTATCTTCTATTTCCTCGAGCATTTTACTAAATGCCTTGTTTGTTTGATATTCTAGTTCACGTCGGCTTGCATCAAAATGGGCAGGCCTGAATTGGCCCGAAAGGCAATTACCATAGCTGAGAACCGACTTTCAAACGACAAGTGGCCTGAATACTATGACACTCCGACTGGCAGATTTATCGGAAAGCAATCGCGGCTTTATCAAACATGGACAATTGCTGGGTTCCTGGCTTCAAAATTGCTGTTGGAGAATCCAGAAATGGCTTCCATATTGACATTCGAGGAAGATCTTGAGCTTCTGGAGGGCTGTGCCTGCAACCTGATCAAGAGTCCTCGGACCCAATGCTCCCGCCGTGCTGCCAAGTCGCATGTCCTTCATTGACTATATCAACATATCTTTTTTCATTTTTTTCTTGATGGTTATATTATGTATAGTAGAAAGAAATCACACATGGAAGGGATCCACCTCCATACTTGAAGAGAGAGAATGGAGCCCCTTCCTGTCTAGCTAAAGATGAGATTTGTTTGCCCAGTGGTCTCATGATGCGATGCTCATTGTTTTTGTTGAGCTACCATCCATGGTGACTGTGTGGGCTTGATGATGCCCAATGCTGGGTTTCAAGTGATGTGTATATGTTGACGACACATTGATTACCAGTAACCTCTGTACCCGGATTAAAGTTTATACGACTGTCGTGAATTGTATTCCAAAGTTTAGTTGGTGTTGTGATTAATTTTAGTTTCAACTTGAAATTTGTTGTTGTGATTGGTTTTATTTGGAGCTTGAAATGCTTATACCCCCTAGTCGAGCACTTGTAATCCCTTGCATTATGGACATGGTTTTGTTGCCTCCACAACAACAAGATGGTGACTTGCCTCATGAAAGCTCATCTCTAGCCTCCACTTTGTGATGACATGCATTTTTTTCTTTATTTTTGGAATGTAAAGCTCTCTATTACTTGAAGAAAATATAATACAACCTTCCTCCTAAAGATTGGAACTTAAAATAGATATTGAGGTCAAATCCTCGGACCGATTAGTGGTGAAAATTATATATATTATTTTCTCAACTCCAAGTACCCACCATGTTTGACTGTCGACTTTTATGTGATGAGAATAACATACCATGTTTGACTGTCGACTTTTATGTGATAAGAATAACAAACTTCCATGGTCCCTTCTCGATACACGTGACTTTTGAAGGATGACATTCTTGAGCAAAATTAGTCAACCAGTTTGACCCTGAGTCCCTTATCTGTACCCATGTTTGACTTTGTCGATACATATGATGAGAGACATTCCAAAGATAAAATGTTTCCGCATCCACCAAATGATTTTTATTTCGACTTTCTACTAATTTCTGGTTCCCTAAAAAAATAGGGGAAATTTAGAAAAAGACAACCTGATCCACCAGTTTTCTGGGATTGCTTCGGCGGAACATTTTTCGTTATTATAAGTGATTACTCATACAAAATAATGTGATACACAAGGAAGATTTAAGCTCTTATAAATCTGATCCACCATTACAAACTCTTATGACTATTTCTTGACTTGATCAAAGCCCCCAAAGCTGGTGGGTCAACCAGTGATGATGGTGATGAGCTGATGTGGTCGAGCATATGCTCAAAGCAATCAGTATGTCGACCCAAAGCCCTTCTGCAAGAGATGGCAGCTGTTACAGGAGCAGTGTAAAGAAGAACAAGAAAACAAAAAAAAAAGATGATGAAGCAATGGTACCTTGATGTGGCCAGATCATCTTCGGGAAGGTGGAGATGTCAAGCTTTACATATAAGATAGGTTCCGAAACATGCTTCACATATAGACATCATTTCTTTTAAAAGAAGTGTCTAGTTCTGATGTTAAATGAGGAAAAGAAGTGTCAACCATAACTTTCGGGTCCTGCTCCCGGACCAGGTTAGTCTGACACCCAAGAGAAGATGACACAGGAATTATTGTTGTGCACAGCCACATTCACCTTCCAACTTCTATCGGTCTGGATGGCACATTCTTGATAAGCAACAAGGCTTATAAAACAATAAATGAAGCAGTGCGTTCTGAAGCAATCGATTTGACCAGTGTTCCTTGTACCTTTGAAACATGCTGCATTCCTCTTAAAAAAGGACCAAAATGTTTATTCCCATCGCAGAGGATCTTCGATTGAGTTCTGTTCTCAAGATGGACTTATGATCAAATCATTATGTCCAAAGTTTAGCAAAGGTTTGATGTGTCATATCTCTTTCAGTATTAGTCCAGTAAGCACCTGCTTCAAAGAAATGCAAAACAGCAAAAGGTATTACCAGCTTAACATTAATATATTAGTCTATCTGACTGCAGCCACTTTTACAAGTAAAATAAGGGCTACTTAACAATTGAATCTTGGTAACATGTGAGGAGGTGTATAAGGAGCAAGCCATGATCAGAGTTACCTCATGCCCAGTTCTAGTGATGGACACTTAATTCTTCAGTCCTTGTTCCAATGCCTTGTTAGCTGCATATTCAATCAAAAGATCATGTTTTATTACCAAAAAATATCATCATAATGAAATTAATGCACAAATTTTGGTTCAGATTGAAACTCACAGGAGCATCATAGGATAAACGGAAACACACTCCAGCTTTCGGTTGTAATTATCTGCCAAGGTGCAAACTAAAATAAGAATGCTGCACACAGAAGCAATACATTTTTGTAACTTAAAAGGCAGAACCTGAAGGCTTCACAAAATCATCAAAACAATAGAAGTGGAACAATGTGGCATGGAACAGGAGCCTGATGACTCATATATCTTATTTAGGATGTTCAATTAGAATGAATATTTCTTACAGAAAAGAATGAAAAACTCAATTGAGTTGATGATTTCACATTGTCTGGTACAGAAGCAATATAGACCATGGCCCTCAGGGATGAGCAGCACTTTGTAATGTAACCAAAGCAATAATGTTGACTTGATGGTCCATTTCATCAATATCTAGTGGAGACTCGGCTACAATCAAAAGAACCTTTCCCTACTGTGACTTCATGATCTTCATCCCCGTAGGCTTGTGTGCCATCCTAAACTCCAACTAATCAAGACTTCCATCATCTACCAACACCTTGTAATCATCCTCATATAGACATCTCAGGAGCTGGAGCTCGACCTAGCAACTTGTACATGAATCAAAGAGCAAGAAGTGCTATTCTTGGTGCAGACCCTGCATGGCCACACAAATTTTAAATCTCAGGTTGTCTTTCTCACTCAAATATTATGTCACAGCTTGCTTGCAATATTCTTCTGCTACATATATCTCACAACATATGCTACTACAGGCACCTGCTTTTTGAAGAACGCAACGTGTGCATGAGGCATCAAGTCCATGTACATTACACAGATTAAACTGGGTGATCTTTCTCTAGCCAAATAAATTATCAACAGTCCCATATGGTCTGGAGAGTCAGTGTCTGGGCCTGATTGGGGTGAGAATTGCATTCGAGCTACATGGTGACAATTTTCAAAATACTTCCTCAACTACTGACATACTTCCTAATCCGTGTTTGCTTGCTTCATGTAAGCCGACTTTTCCTTCCACTTTTTTCCTTGAGCCCAGATGTGGCTGATTTCTCTTTAATCCCAGCATGATGATGATCCATATCTTCAGTATTATGGATAACTGAAGAAAAAGGAGTAGGAAGTCAACTTTATAGCCCAAACTTGCAAAAAAAGGAAAAATTGCAAGTCAAAGAAAAAAAACCCAAATCATATGAATAAAAAATTAGAAACAAGAATAACAAAAGAATAAAGTGAATAAGAAGCAATTTGATTCTTGTAAAAAACACGTATAGGCGGGCCAAACCTTGGAGCTTATGGGATCTTCAGAGAGCAAATATGCACATTTCGGAATTCAGGACACGACTTCTATTATGGAGTGAATGGCAATGTGCATCGTGCATCTGAGCTAATCCAATTGTTGAAGATAGTAAGATTTGCTTTAAAGCCATCCACTAGTCAGAATTGATCATTAGGGACCTCAATAATACATCAATCGTCATTAACTATACAAGAAAGTTCCTTAGTCAAATTATCGTATGTCTCAGGACTAGGAGCACAATGGTTTTCCTCCATTATAGTCAAAAAGTTTGAGCACATATCGACATGGCCTTTCTGAAGCAATGCATCAATGAGAATTTTCCATGCAATTTCATCACAATTATAGCCTCTCGAAAGCAAGCTAGTGAAGACTGATTTAGCTTCATCAAGGCTTCCTTCATCACAAAGACCAGAAAGCAGAACTTGGTAAGATGCCAGACACGGCATAAATCCACATAAAATCATGGAATCAATAAATGCCAAAGCTTCTAAATACTTATTTAGTCTACAGCAACAACTAATCAGGGATGTATAGATATCCTCACTGGGGACTATGCAGGCTTCTTGCATGTGAAAGAGCAAAGATTTGGCTTCTTTCAACCGATCCAATTTGCAAAATCTTTTCACAAAGCAACAGTAAGATTTCACTGTAGGGGTAAAACCCTGTTTAGCCATCTCTTCAAAGAGTTCTAGGACAACATCCAAACTCACTTTCTCCCACATGCGATTAGCATCTATAAAGTAACCATCAACCTGTTTCTTTTTTAAGTGAAGTTTGAGCAATATGCTATACGTTTCATCAATGGGCTCGCATGCAGCTTCAGCCATAGTCATGAAAGTAGAAAAAGCTTGATCAAACAAGCCCATGTTGACCAATCCATCAATATATGTGGTATAAGTGACTACGTTAGGGGCAATCCCATTTCTCTGCATTTGAACCATCAAACTTTCAGCTTCTTCTAACCTTCCTTCCTTACAATATGACTTCACAAGGACGGTATAAGTAAATACATCAGGCTTGCAACCTGAAGAAATCATTTGCTCCAAAGCCATTGCTCCTTCTGCAGACCCACTAACTGTGATCAATTCATCAATGAGAATGGTATATGTGACAACTGTTGGTTGGATTCCTTTCTCTAACATAGAATCGAACAAGGACCTAGCCTCCTGCAACTTCTTATCCTTGCACAAACCATTTATTATAGCACCATAGGTGTAAGAGTCTGGTATGTATTCCTCCGAGATCATCTCCTCCAGCAATGAATGAGCAATGTCAATCTTTTCAGCCTTACATAATCCATCAATTAATGTCGTGTAGACTACCTCATTGACCTTCATGCCATTTTGGGATAGGGATCTAAAGAATGATATAGCTTCTTCAGTTTTTCCACCTTTGCAAAGGCCACCAATCAAAACTGAGTATGTCCACTCGTTGGGAACCATGCCTTTCTCCTCCATCAAACTGAGCAACCTAAAGGCACTATTTGTATCACCCTCCATACATTGTCCTTGAATCAACGAAGTGTAGGTTACTTGGTTTGGCAGCAACCCATCCTCAAGCATTTTAGTTAATAAAGCCATGGCCTTGTGCACCTTTTTATTGCGGCAAAGCCCACAAATTAATTCTGTGTAAGTCCTAACATTTGGTTTACACCCATTGGACTCCATCAAATCCAATACACCAAACGCATCGTTAATCTTCCCGATTTTGCAGTACCCGTCAATCAGAACGTTATAAGTAACAACATTCGGAACCAGACCCTTCTGTGAAATCTCATTCAGCATCATTTTCGCATCAACATCCCTTCCCAACTTGCAGAGTCCACCAATCATCACTGTGTAAATGTGCAAATCCGCAGAGCACTCATCATTATCCATCAATGAAAACAGCGATAAACCTTCTTTCACCTTCCCTGCTTCACAGAGCCCATGAACAAGAACAGTATATGAGAACTCATTCCTTGCGCAGCCTCTCAGTGGCATTAACAGGAACACCCGGCAGGCCCGAACAAAATCATCACTCTGGCAATACCCCAGGATGAACGAGGTGTACGTATGGGAATCTGGGTCCAGCCCGGCTTGCAGTAAGTAGTTCAAGTAGACCTTAGCCTCGATAATGTTTCCCTCTTTGCAGTGGGCATTAATAATTGTGTTATAGGTATGAAGATTGGGAAAGATCCCATCTTTTTGCATTTGCTCGTACAGGTCCTTCATCTCGGCAATCATCTGGAACCTAGCGAACTTCATCATCATAAAATTGTGGCATCGGAGACTCGGCAAGAAACCTATTTGATTCAGGGATTTGAATGATTGGAGGGCCGAGTGGATTTCCACGGCGGAGGAGCAGGATTTGATCATGGAAATGACGATCTTCTCGGCACGGCGGGGGGGCAGATTGGCTCGGGCGAGGGTTTGGAGGAGGGAGGAGTAGGTATCGACGGTGTGGCGAAAGCCGGGGCGAAGGCTGATCCAGTCGAAGAAGCCCAGGGCGACGCGGGGTTCGAGGGGGCGGGACCGAAGGAGGGCGGCGACATGGTGAGGGGTAAGGGACGGCGCAAGGCGGGGAAGGCGGGGGTCATCTAACCAATTGGAACGGGTGAGGACGGATGAGAGTTCCGACAAAGGATCCGAAGAATCAACCGTCGGGGTTTCTTGAGGAGAGATGGAGGCCGAATTAGAGGAGGAGGAGGAACAGCGGGTAGGGCTATAGGCTGCAGCGGCGAGGCGCGGCCTGATGACAGCCGTCGATCTTCTCATCGTCAGGATCCATACATGCGCCGACCCATCGTATTAGGGTTCTGCCGTCGGAGGGAGAGAGGAGGAGGAGAAATGGGGGCGGCCGGGAGGACGTCCAAAGGTTCGGCTGTTAAA
The DNA here is from genome assembly GCA_001649415.1 of Musa itinerans. Taxonomy (NCBI): domain Eukaryota; kingdom Viridiplantae; phylum Streptophyta; class Magnoliopsida; order Zingiberales; family Musaceae; genus Musa; species Musa itinerans. Next base: position 72,892 of record LVTN01000238.1, read on the forward strand.
AGTCCGGCTTTAAATCTTTATGGACGTAAATAGCCTTTAACACCATCATAATACCCCAAGATAAACATACGCGATAAATTTCATATGACACGCTCACCAGCGGTTACGGCGCTGCGGAAAGCGGTGCACTTAAGTGAAATCAGGGTGTATATATCAATTCCCAACTCAACGTTTCCTAATATCACGATCGTTATATTAAAAAAAAAAAGGAATTATATTAAGATTTCTATAATTCTTAAAATAAAACAAGCACTACTATTTATCCTCATTAACGAAAATCATAACACATAACAACATGGATCGATATGAAAAAATAAATTTAATATATTTTTTTTTTATTTTCAATGATTATATTGATAAAAAAGTAATTTTACATCAATTTAGTATGTGATGTCATGTATTGTATTTTTTATCAATGCAGTGACGACGTTAAGATAAGATAAATAAAATTATTTTTTTTATTTTTAGAATTATAAGAATCACAATGTAAAGGTTTTAAGTATAGAAATCATTATACTAATATGATACAAATATAAAAGGTAATATGTGATTAGCATTCTAGAAATAGAGAAAATATAAAAAAGTTATTGAATCTCCCGTGTTGATAATACACTGATAACCTTGTATTATCTCAGTCTATGAAGCTCTTAACAGTGTAAGTTTGAGAGAGAATAACATGGGCAATTCCCATGAGGCAAACCTTTGAGAAGATAAATGTCTGCATGATCTACCATTGGGCCTCTAAGTTCTCATGTGATAATACATGAATTCAGATTACAGATATATATTATCTTATGATAAGAAAATTAAGAGAAAGAACTTTATTTGTTGTTGTAGACAGGTTTTTGTTCTTTTTTTACTCACTTTTTTTTTTCTCTATTTGATCATGAAATATCCCATCTATTTATGGAGCCTGTTCTTACCATCATTTTTTATATTAAGAAACTTGTTCATGACCTTGCTGTTACTCAATATTTTTATGCAATAATGTTGTGGTTCATACTTCCTAACTTTTGGAGGGTTCATACAGCCTCTATTTCTCAAAGGCTGATGGGGTTTCTCTGTTATTACTCCCATTATTTTGTTTCTTTAAAAAAGAATTAGTGTGTCCTTTGACTTTCAAATTATGTAAAAAATATTTATTTTAGTAGAAATAATATTATCTTTTATGATAAAAGAGAAAAACATTTCTCTATTTGTTACAAAATCTTAGTGGTCATAAAAGATTATACTATTTATCATATCCCTTTTCGTGGCTCAATAGAAAAAAATTAATTTAAAAAAAAATAAAGATGAAAGGATAAAATACTTGATGATTCCTCCTAAATTAAAATTAAGATATAAGGTGTAACATCCGAGAAGATTAAGATTAATTTGTAAATATCTAATTAGTATAATTATAACATCTCGATTAGTTTCACATTAGAAATGAACAGAAATTGATTTATACTATTTATCATATTTTTTTTAAGACTAAATAAAAAATATAATTTTAAGAGAAAATAAGAATAAATTTCTTGATGATTTTTTATATATCAAACTTGATTATAGAATATATATAGAATATATAATTAAGAATGCAAGGGGAGGCCTGATGGGTGTAGAATATTGAGGGTCTATATAAGAATGTAAATAAATCATACAGAATATATAAATATATAATAATAATAATAATAATAATAATAATAAGATATCTTAGAGGTCATTCATTATATTAATAATAAAAAAACCATGATGTATTATAAGGATTAGTTCTAATGTGAATGTTATGATTTTGTCAATATTGGAATGCAATTAAATCTCTTGTCACATAATATAGCTAAAATATTAAATTTATAATTACATTATTATTCTTTAAAACCTTAATCAAGATAGTATTAATTTTAAGCTACTTTATATTATAATTTATATAAATTCTGTTTATTATGTCTAACTTAGTGATGTAGATATGATTCTAATATTTAGAGGAATATCAGCATGCTTGCTAATTAAAATGTGATGGGATGATTATATGCTAACTATGCTTTAGTTGAATGAAATTTTGCTTTTCAATATATTACATTAGTTTTTTAGAAAATATTCATATTTTGAGTATTTTTCAATTGATATACCTATTTTACTTTTTTTCAAACAATATATTTAATTTTAAAATAGAGTCAAACTATTAAAAAAAAAAATTTCATGATGTTTTTGGATTATTACAATGAATTGGCCATAGCTATAAAATGTACTTGAAAATCTTATAAATGATATAAACAGATTTCTAACCCAACTCAGATTAACTATAAGCTAGAAAATAAAGAGATATGATATGAAGTCATTTATCAATAACATTTGTAGTGTTATTAGTATATCAATAAGATATTATAAATGTTATTATTGATGAGCAAATAAAATTGATGAAAATATTTTTAATGAGTATTTTGAGTATTTTAAAATTAGAGTTATTATTTGAGAAAAATAAAAGAGGGGTACTTTTGAAAAAAAACAAAAAAGATATTTTATAGAAAAATCACCGTGTATATATTATATTTTACTCGTAATAAAATAATAAGTAGCAATGCATGGATCCCATGACCCGTCGACCCGATAACCCGCATCCAACTCAGCAACTACAAAAATGCCCGAAATAAACTAATATATACTCTGTTCGCGACCGTGGACGCGACCGTCCGCGCTTCACCTTCTCCTCCCCCTTTCCTCTGATTCCATGCTTACCTTCCCTAATTAGGGTTCCATTTCGTCTCTTCTCTCGTCCCATCAAAGGCGCATTGATCCCTTTCGGCGTTCAGCTCCCAGATCTCGGACTCGGAACCGATTCCGTCCGCCGGATCTGATCTCTTCGGCGGGATCCCGGCGAGATCGCGCCTTGATTCAATAGATCTGGTCCTCCTGCCTTGTCGAAATCCTCCCCGGCCGCTATGTTTCTCGTAGATTGGTTCTACGGGGTCCTCGCCTCTCTTGGTCTGTGGCAGAAGGAGGCCAAGATCTTGTTCTTGGGACTCGATAACGCTGGGAAGACCACGCTGCTTCATATGCTAAAGGATGAGGTCGGTTCCTTCACGACTTTCTTTTCGATTTTTCTTAATCAGTTGATCTGAGGGCTTTTTGGTTGGATTTGTTTGTTTGAATGCAGAGATTAGTTCAGCACCAGCCGACGCAGTATCCGACGTCGGAGGAGCTGAGCATCGGGAAGATCAAGTTCAAGGCTTTCGATCTGGGAGGCCATCAGATCGCACGACGTGTCTGGAAGGATTACTACGCTAAGGTCTGTCACTTTTTTCAATATGTTTTTGTCTTACGTATTATTGCGTGACATTGTCCTGTTTAAAGCATTTATCTGTCCTTTTCATTATCCTTTATTTCTTACTAGGAGAAGGTTCTTTTAAGGTCTTTCTTTTCTGATAGTTAAATCTCATCCACACCAGGAGATGTACAATTCTGATTGGCCTAGTTGCTCTTTTCAGTTGTGTTCCATTACAGTAGATGTTGTTGAAATTTAGAGGGTGGAGTTTTATGAGTGTCGTGAGAATGGGTTTCATGAAGATGAAATTGTCTTGGCAGAAAAGAAATGCAATACGAATATATAGATCACACAACCATTTCAAAATTTGATAGTGCTTTCATGGGGCCTATGATGCAAGTTAATTTGGTAGAGATTCAGCTATTTGGCGAATGACTCCTTTTCGATTATACTGTTCCATGTTTTAATCTGACAACCAATTGATTCTACCAACTGGTCCTAAGTGTTGATTAACTTAACAATGCAAATGGACAGCATTAGACTATTTTCCGACCAACACGGAGGCAGATAATTACCTTATGGATTTGTTTTCATTGATCTAAATTTAACATTTGAAAGAATGTTGTTTTTATTGGTCTGGCTCCTTTCAGACTTATGAAATATCTATTCCTTCTATTCCATAAACATAATAAGGGAACCATGTATTGATCCATAGAAGTAAAAGGAACATTGGTCAACTCTCACTGATTGTTGGACAGGCAGGGTTCATAACTCTTAGGAGCCAGTGGTGCCATGGTGTTCTTCTTGTCACCACAGACTTTGCCCTGGGTTCGAGGTTCCAACAATATGCCTAAGCCAAGAGGTGTTTCATAAGTCCTGTTCGAAAACTTCTGGCCAAATTCATTATGTGACTGATCCTAGTCATCTGAGGTACTTCTGGGTGAGTGCTTCCTGTCAATGCCAGCGAGCAAAAACAATTGCGAAACCAGACCTGCCATTAGATTCGTAAAAAGCATATTGATGCACTGTCAAATTCTGCATGGTAGCAGTCTCTTTCAGTTTAAAGAGTATATTAGTTTCTCCTCGAATATATTCTTCATTCTTCACTAATATAAGGGCTACACTATACGTCCCTGCACATTTGCGTATGTACGTGTAATCCAGGTAATACTATCAAGTCTTAGGTTCTTGTTACATGTTTCTTCTATATTCTTCTTTGTCTTATATATTCAGAAAATTGCATCTTGACCATTAGGCAGACTACATATTATGTTTGTTATCGTTATGCATCACCATCAAATTTCTTCTGTACTTCCTACACTCTGTATCAATTTCATAATCAACTAGAACTAGCCAAGCTAGTTGCATATACTGTGATGCCATATATAGTTGGAACTGCAGGCCTGCACCCATGCTTAAATTGCCGATCTGATGATGCACCTGGTTGGTTCGTTAAGCTTGTCAGTATCTCTAGCTCTGGTTTCTTGCTTGACATTTTCAGAGTTACAATGATCTTGTGAAGTTAGGAAACTGTTCTGTTGTTTAATTGCAATATTTGTAGATAGTTTGTGCATACTCGCATTTCCTTTTATGATTTGACCAGCTTCTTCTCTAGGTCCTTTTGTAAATTATTATAAATGGTGTATTTTGGCTGTTGTCTGATTAGGTGGATGCAGTGGTATACCTGGTGGACGCAAATGACAAGGAGAGGTTTGCAGAGTCAAAGAAGGAACTGGATGCACTTCTCTCTGATGATTCCTTGGCAAATGTCCCCTTCCTCATCTTGGGCAACAAAATCGACATTCCATATGCAGCATCAGAGGACGAGTTGAGGTTCCATCTAGGCCTGAACAACTTCACAACCGGAAAGGGCAAGGTGAATCTCACAGACTCCAACGTCCGCCCCCTTGAGGTCTTCATGTGCAGCATCGTGCGCAAGATGGGCTATGGCGATGGCTTCAAGTGGGTTTCCCAATACATCAAGTAGTAGGATTGCGCCTTTGATGCCATGTGGTGGTCTAAACCATAAGAACTCAAAAGCTTTAACTGCCCCATGGTTCTCGGATTCTTAGTTGTGGTTGGAACTCTCACTCTCGTGTTATCTGTTCTGTTGTGTTTAGACTCTTATTTTAAAGGACCATGGAACACCTGGTGCAAAACAGGATATTGTGATCCTAAGAATCTGGTTGATGTTTTGGTTCGTTTCTCAAATTATTTATACGAGGGAGGGTTAATGATCTCCTTCTGTGGTGTTGGGTTTTTCCATGTGGTACTCCTTTCTTGTTTACAGGACCATCTAATTCTACTGCTTGGTATGCACACAACCCCGTTTTAGATGGATAAATATGGTCTATTTCATTATAATTAACTCTTTTTTAGATTGTCATCTTAGTGAACAATGTGTATGTTTAGATGTATCAAACATTTTGCTGCTTCTTGAAATGGGGCTGGTGATCCCACCTGATCTTATTATGTGTCACCTCCTCAATCACAAGCCGTACAACCCATCCCACATGCTTTACGCTTTCTTTTTTAAGTACACGCGTTCTTTACAGTAGATTTAGTCGGGCCCGATTTCCGAGCCCAACTGCCCCATATTGGGCTCAAAATAAATGGGCAGCGATCCGTGTTTCGGCTCGCCGGCCGCGCCTTGTTCTCAAAGGCTCCGCTGCCCTACCAGTTCGCAGGCGCTTCCCATCTCCGTGCCGTCGAGGTTGCTTGGGACGGCGAAGGAAATCGCTCGCTGCTCATGAGACGATTTCTTACTCCGAATCTCCGCAGCTCTCTCCCCAACAGGTTTCTGTCCCCTAAGCAGACTCTTCTCAAGGCGAGGAACCCCACCGGGTCCACTCCCAGCAACGATGGCTGCCAATCTCAGCGCAACGCTCCCCGCTACCGCCTCTCAGGCCAGCCTCAGATCGCTCCTTCGAAATCCGGATCCTTTCATGGCGTCATTCAGTCCCCAACGAACTCGCTCCTTTCCACCTCGGTCAGGCAGACGGCCGAGAGAACCCTCGACCCAGCTCGCGTCTCGGCGATTCTATGCCAGAAAGATTGGTTCTTGTTGCTCAACTCTAAGTTCCAACGCTATGCGCCATGTGCGAGCTCCCGAGTTGTCGTCAGCCTTCTCCAAAATCTGGAAGAACCGTTGTCCTCGTTTAAGTTCTACGTCTGGGTTTCTAATTTCGATGAGAAGTTGGCGCGCGATCGGTCGGTGCGGATGGTGTTGATCGATGCGCTCTGGAGGAAAGGTCCGGTAGTGTTGTCGGTAGACCTACTGAATGAGATCAGAAGCTGTGGATGTCGAATCACAGAGGACATCTTGTGCATCCTTATCTCCAGCTGGGGACGATTAGGGCTCGCAAAGTATGTGAATGAGGTCTTCGGCCAGTTGCCGATATTGGGTTTTAGGCCGACGACGAGAGTCTACAACACGGTCATCGAATCGTTGGTCAGAGCGAATTCACTTGATTTGGCTTATTTCAAATTCCAACAGATGCCTTCCGATAATTGTTTGCCTGATCGTTTCACGTACAATGCTCTCATTCATGGAGTCTGCAAGCATGGTATTGTTGATGAAGCACTTCGGTTGTTGAAGCAAATGGAAAATTCAGGGTGTTTGCCGAATGTGTTCACGTACACGATGCTGGTGGATGGCTTCTTTAATGCCAAGAGGGTAGAAGAGGCATTTCGGGTGATTGAGACGATGAGAAAGAGAAATGTACCACCTAATGAAGCCACCTTTCGATCATTGATTCATGGTGCATTCCGATATTTGGAATCACAGAGGGCATATGAGATTATAAGTGGGTTCTTAGAAAGAGAATCAGTGCTGCAAGAACATGCTTGTAGCACTATGCTCCATTGCCTCTCAAAGAATAATATGGCAACCGAGGCTAGGGAGTTCATGGACAGAATGAGTGAAAGGGGCTATTGTATGGATACTTTAACTTTTGGTGTAGTTGTGGCTTGCGCCTTGAAGAGCTTGAGATTGACTGAAGCATGCAAAATGTTGGATGAGTTTGTTAAAAGAGGTGGCAAGCCTGGATTTAGTACATACATCATTGTCGTCAAGTCTATGTTGAAGGAAGGACTCATAATGGAGGCTGATCAATATCTGAAGCAGATGATGGTGGATGGATGTCTATGTAGTGTGGTATCCTACAATACATTGATTGATTGCTTTGTTAAATCCAAAATGATGGATAAGGCGAAGGAAACTTTGGAAAAGATGCATGCTAAGGGTTTTCTTCCAAATCTCATTACCTTCAATACACTGATTACTGGCTTTTCTAAGGCTGGGGATGTAAACATGGCAAGGAACATTGTAAAGATGCTTTTGGAGCATGGACTTAAGCCTGATGTTGTTACTTTTAGCACCATAATTGTTGGACTTTGTGAGGTGCATCAAATGAATGATGCTTTTGATTGTTTTGTCGAGATGGTAAAATGGGGTGTCTCCCCAAATGCCATTACATACAATATACTAATCCGTTCTCTTTGTGAAGTTGGTAATGTACACAAGTCAATGGTGCTCTTTAAAAGGATGAAATCAGAAGGCATTATTCCAGACGTTTTTTCTTTTAATGCCCTCATTTTGAGTTTTTGTAGGATGAAAAAGCTTGAGAGAGCACGAAACATTTTTAATGATATGTTGAGATTTGGGGTCGTTCCAGATATCTATACTTACAATGCTTTCATCAGAGCTTTATGTGATGCATGGAAAATTGAAGAAGCCAAAGAAACTTTACATGTAATGGAGCTCAATGGCATCACTCCAAATTCTTATTCATATGGCTCCATCATTGATTCCCTTCTTCGTATGGGCCATTTAACAGAGGCCCAGGAGTTTATCAGTAAATGTGAAAGAAAAGGAATTTATCTAAGTTCCCCTTCTTCCATGAAAATTGAACCTGAAAATGTTGGCAGAGTTGTCAACAGTTGAGTTTAATTTATTCATACCATGGCTTTTTGATGGAAACAGTTCTTTGTTGGTTATTTTACTTGGACAAGGAGATGAGTATTGATTGGTTCAAGTCTATTAGAGATTGCAACGAGATGCTGTCCTGCTGCCAGCTATTTTATTACTTGGCCTCTGCTGTGACACTTTTGCATAATTGTAATGGCCTTTGGATATCCTCATTTTTAGAGAAGTAATGGTATGGTGCATTACCAGAAAATATCCTGCATTTGATTGAGGGATGGAGTGTTTTCTGCCTCCAATTTCAGGCATAAATACTTTGCAGGTTTTGTAATGGCCTTTGGATATCCTCATTACTTGGCCTCAGCTGTACTTTTGCATATCTACCCTTTTCAGTGATTGTAATCGAGTAAACTAAATGAAAGCTTGTATTTGTCTTATTTGTATTTAAGAGTGAGGGCGCGGTTGCATATAAACTTTTAATGCGGAGGCAAGAAGTGTTGGAAACTTGGATGATGATGTTTGAAGGGTCTCTCTCCATGAAATCCTGTTAGCGGGCTTCTTCTTTGCCTTTTTTCCAAGGTGTGGATTCAGTTTCTCAAACTACGTTTAATATTTCTGTTTTCTGATTTTTTTTGTTTAGTCGTTTTGCTTCCGAATAACTTGCTATGAGAAAATCTGAATAACATCCCATAGCAAAATGGACATTCAGTCAAATCAATTTCATATGTCACAATCTGGATTTTCTTTCTATTGTCAAAATTTGATATTAATTGATCTTGTTGTTCAGTTCATTATGATGTATTAAAAGGTTTAGCTAACTACCTGGGCCTAGTTAATGAGGAGAAATTTAGTTGCACTAAGAAATAGCTGTAGTTTTTTTAGTTGTGATTCTTGGATTGGAGTTCTTAGGACTTACAGTTGCTTTTGACAACAAAAATAAAACCTATGTTACAGGCATATGCTTGTGACAATTCCATAGCGAGTACTATAAAGCATATTTATTTGCCATGTTTCAGGATTTTTGTGCTTTTGTTTTGATGAGTTGCAGGTCGGCATGGAAAAACTTCTGAGAATAAGGTCTGGGTAGCTTTACTGAGCAAACTAAAGAAATAAACAGAACTCTCATATGTCTAGTTAGCCCTACATAGTCGTATTTGTTCCGTTGCTTTCAATGTGAGATTAAATTAAAATTTACTAGCACCTGTCTCTTGTTGTGGCATTTCTTCAACAGAATTTGTGGTGGACTTCATCCAACAGGGCCAACTGGTGCTTCGCTGACACGGTTGTCAAGAACTTGGATTCTGCCCTTGTGAGGACCCGTCACTCATTGGCATTCCTATATATGAACTTTGTTCTCATGCTTACATGAATCCCGACCTGAAATACAACATGATCGATCTTTGTGACTCATGATCTCCCCACGCAAAAGATGGATTCACGGTGCAGCAGGGAAGAAGAGACCTAAGATGCAACATGCTACTTGATACTTGTTCATTCTGTACCTATTTTGATGTCTTGTCGTCGAACACTGAAGTTACATGCTGTTCTTACAGATACGGAGCTGAAACAGAGTTCGAATACGCTTGTATACAACATTGAAAGAAAATTGTTTGAGGTGATGCAGGATGTAATTCTTGGCTATTGCATCATTTTCTAAGGTGATTGCATTTTTGCCAGTCACTGGACATGGTTGTCATGATTAATAAGCTTTATGCTGGTAAACTTTCTTCTTGGTGATTAGTTTTGCAATCTTTTTAAATGTAGAAAAAATTCAGGCAGGCCAGTGCAAAATTGCATACCATCCCTTCTGTTGACAGGGGAGGGGGTAGCATATGAGGCTGCATCTGTCATTTGCATTCTTCAAAGTGTCTTTTAGTATGCAGATAGTGCAGATGTGCAAAATAGTATAATCAAATGTGATCAAAGGGTGAAGATTTTGTTTGAGACAATGTGTGAAGAAAATTGATAACTAGGATTTGGTTCTTCCAATTAGCTGACTACCTAAAATATCATTTATTATTTTTATTGACCCTTCATGTTTTCTTAAATTTTTTTAGTGAATATTAATGTTAAATTGAAATTTCGACGTTCCTATGCCAATGGTAGAGATTAATAATAGGGACATATATATATATATTATATAATGTTTTAGAATAATGGTATATGGTGAGTGATACCGCGAGGGTTGATTGGTAATTAGTCCAAAATTCACCATTGCAAAAAGGAACCGGTCTAATTAGAAAAAACCCGGCCCAAGGAGGGTCGCCCGGGTCGGTCCGTTTCGGCGAGGTAACCGACCTCGGAGATTTCCTAGGGAAGCGGCTTCGGTTGGACGGACTCGCTGTCCCTTACCTCCCGCTCTTTCATCTCCCTCCCTCGCTCTCCAAATCGTTATCCCCTGGCTTTCCGCTCCCTCCCTTCCACTGGATTGCAATCCGATCCTTCGACGACGTGAATTAATAAGCATAAAAATCGCTTCTTGGGAGGGAAGTCCGCGAATTCGCTAAATCATTGTCGATTTTGATTTTGATTTTTTATTCTTGTTGTTCTGTGGCTGCGATCTCTGTTGGGGCTCCAATTTTCGCCTCCTCTTGATTGCTTCTGGAGATTTTTGGGGCCAAAGGTCGAAGCTTTGTACGATTTGAGAACCACTGGGAGGGGATTGGGGCCAAAGGTCGACAGCCTTCTTCGTCCGAAGGGGGAGAAGCCTGTAAGGGGTTCGATGGGGAGGGTGAAACTGAAGATAAAGAGACTGGAGAACAGCAGCAGCCGGCAGGTTACCTACTCGAAGAGGAAAGCGGGGGTGATGAAGAAAGCGAAGGAGCTATCGATCTTGTGCGACATTGACCTTGTCCTCCTCATGTTCGCGCCTAATGGGAAGCCTACAGTTTGTGTTGGAGATCGCAGGTACTAATTCCTTGTTCTTGGTCATCCTTCATGAGCATGCAGCTGACTGATTCATTTAACAGAATCTCTTTGGTTCCACATTTGAGAATCATGCGCTTCGTTGCCGGATTGGTGCTGAATGCTTCTTTGTTCGATGATGCCTAATCATTTAATGGAGCTCTTTGGTTAAATATATCGTTTAGTTCTGCGGATGACCGTTCGCGGGCAAAGGAAAGAGGAAGGGGTCATCTTGACCTTTGATTAGTGAGGGTGGAATTTTAGAGTCTACTTAGGCATTACCATTTGTTTGTATAGATTAGTCAGGAGGAAGGATGCATATTAGTTGCAAGAGGGAAATAGATGTTGCAGAACCATCTTTCTGTTATATACAATGGTGACCTTTGAAAAAGATAATAGTTGAATTAGCCTCCCACAATTTACTTTTTCTTTACAAGAACTTCTACTCAGTTTCTTTTTCTTTTGTCTAACAGCAACATTGAGGAAGTTGTTGCTAGGTTTTCTCAAGTATCCCAACAAGAAAGGGCAAAAAGGTCTGCTGCAATCCTCATTGGCTTTTGGATCTGTTTTTTATAGAGATTATATGCCCTTTTGATGTCACCTTTCTTTCTTTTGCAATTTTAACAGAAAGTTGGAGAGCCTTGAAGTAAGTTTGTTCATCATTCTGCAGTAATCAGTATATGAGTATGATCATTCCATCTTTGTTAGATGGTTTCAAATTCAAGCAACTGAGGATCATTGTTACATGCTTTCCAAAACTTATGTCCCTTTCTTCTAGGCTCTCAAGAAAACATTCAAGAAGTTGGACCATGATGTTAATATTCAAGAATTCCTTGGTCCAAGGTACCTGTGATTTTGTATAATTGGGATATGCTGCAAACTGTTCCAAGTTTCTTATGTTCTTCTTTTCTTTTCTTTGCAGCACCCAGACAGTTGAGGTACTTATCATATCACAATTCCCACTGCATCATCATTTTCAGTTAGTATACCTGTAACACTTTTTGATATTCCGGTTTTTTGTTAAAACTCCTAATGCAGGAGCTGGCTAGTTACCTGGGTTCATTGCATGGTCAACTATTAGATGTACAAAAAAGACTAAGGTGCTATACTCTTGTTCTTGATTATCATTTTTTTCTCTATTTTTCACATTACTCAAATCAGATGCCGTGGAGTAGTTACTTTTTTGTTTTAAACATGATATACTGTGTTTTTCATAGTGGTAAGTTGCAGATGTTTTAGTTATGCAAGTCTGAAAAATGTGCTGCAGCAAGTTTTCTCCACTGTCAAGGAATAATAAAATTGTTGATGGAATATCCTGCTGATGTGGGTTAGTCATTTTAGAATGAGCCATGCTGATCAAGAAAATGAGTTCTGTTTCTCATGACCTTTCCTTAAATTTAGAAAGCCACTTTTAATGGATATAATGGTCAACTTAAAGATGTCCCATGGAGATATAGCTTGTTTGAGAAGTATTCTAAAATAAAGAATGGCATTGGTCTCATAATCTCATCTTAGGAAGAAAAAAAATAGTATAAATTCAGATAGACTGCCTCAAAGACAGTTGTGCTTTGAGCAGTTTAATGGTCTCATCTTGATGCATTAAGCAGTTGGTGTGGGACATCACTCTTTACCTTTAGTGATTCCATTAGCTCACTTCATGTAGTTGGATCTAAGAGTTCTATGTTATACCTGAAAAGGATTCAAAGCTAGAGGCTGCGATGAGAGGTTGGGTATTAGAAAAGGAATCATAGACAGAAGCAGAAGTATACCTGTCTTTGCCCATTGTTGTTGTCCTTAAGTTGTAAAGTTTAGAAGATATTCTTTAAGACCAAACAATTTCTTTCTGTGTGGTGTATCATGTATGATTAAACAATTTCTTTAAGATCATTGTTATGGCAGCTGCCTGACCAGGATCCTAATGAACTTAGAAGCAGCAACTGCAGAACTGGCTTTTCCAAGTCTTTTTATTTATTGAATGACATTTGTTTGTTCATATGGATGATTGCATGCTATTCATATTAGGTATTGATCTACAATTTGCTATGTCTGCAAACTTGGTTTCCTATCAAAAAATTGTAAACTAAAAGATGATGTGCATACAAGTTCTTCTGGTCATTTCTCGAGTAATATATAAGAAATGCTGCTGGAAGACAAGTTTAGGATTGAATTAGCTAATCTAGCTCATTATGCATTTAACATTTTTTTCATTTTTCCTTTTCAGTTATTGGGCTGACCCAGATGAAATTAGTGACATAGACCATATTAGGGCTATGGAACAATCTCTCAAGGAATCTCTCAGCAGAATCCAGGCACATAAGGTAACAACACATTTTGGAACTATTGATGCATGATTGTAATTTTTAATTAGTTAACGTAATGGTATCTGTTGGTCAGGACATAAATCACATAACATCTACTCTTATATTCATGTGCTATTTTAGTTTTCCCATTAGAAGTGCTTCACTTTCTTTGTTTTGACAGGAGAACTTTGGAAGACAACTTATTTCTGTGGACTGTTGTGGCCAGGTAAGATGACTTTTTGTGGTCATTTGTTGCCCTATGGAAGGGTAAATTGCATGTATATTTATTAACGAGAACAAGCTGATGAACTTTTGTAGTTCCAGAATGACATACATCTACACTCGGGATTTAACTATGAGCAAGGAGCCTCACCAGTATCATGGCTTCATAACAATGATGGCCAGCAATTGATGCTTCCACAAGATTCTAATTTGCTATCTCAGAGGTGAGAAGGCAATATAATTGTTTTGTATCATTATTCATTTATTAAGTGATTGTTGTTATTTCTGAGATACAATTAGTTTTATATTCTTTGTTCTATTTTTATTTGCCTAATCCTAACCTAGGAAGTCAATTTTATTGCACTAACTTTCGTCACATTGTAGGGCCACTAGCAACTGAACTGACCCATTTATCCTGAAAAGTGGTAGCTTATCTTTTTTTTATCAGGTTAACTTATCGCTGAAGGCATATTTCACCTGATGTCTATCTTTTTTCTTTTCTGTCTTGCAACTTCTTTATTTTCTGCCCTAGAATGGTGGAATCTTAAGCAGAGTGATTTGAATAATTATATATAAATTTTAACTGCAATTCATGTGATGGCTTTCAACTTTCTGATGGACTTCATTAGGGAGAACAATTAAGAGAATGTTGTAGTAACCACCATTCAAGGTTGAAGTATTCTAAAAGCATTTTAAACCTTTAACTAAATGTATATCATCACCATGAGCTTCCAGCTTCACTTGATTTGAGTAAAGTCCAGAGTTGTCCAAATTCTTATACAATTATTGGTGTGATATTTTTGTTTTCTAGAGATATTGGATGCTCGGCAGACACACCTCTTCAAAATTGTAATGCTTACTTCAGCACGGGTGAACAGACAGATGCCAATGAACAAGTACAAGAGGGATCCTTGCATGAATATAGCCCAAATGCATGTTTAAGGCTACAGCTAGGAGGACAGTATCCTTACCAGTCCTACTGTCAGAATTTGGTCAGTGAAAGAACATTCAAACCTGATGCAGAAAATAGTTTACAGGAAAGCACTATAGATTACCAAGTGAATCACTTTGATGCTAGCTTCCAGAATTGGGCTTCCACATCTGCAACATGTGGTGTTTCAATGTATGACGAGCAGTTATACACCCAAGTGAGTTTTTGAAGATCTTTATATCTTTCTTACAATACCATAATTGTAACAGTAATTACAATTGCAACCAGAAACATTGGCAACTATGTTTTAAGGTTTTGTTTGGTCCCAAGTATCAACACTCATAAAAGGGTTCCAGGGCTTGCCATGCACCATAGTCTAATAAGTGTGCCTTGCACCCCTTATTGTAAGTGTTGGTTCTTGGATCATGACAGCCTTTGGGACTTGGGACATTTCTAGTCTGGACTGTGATTTTTCATGATGTGCAAAGTGAATGGTAGGCACTATTTGTGCACCAAGTGTGAGACAGATAAGTTAGAATTTATTAGGACATCTCTACTGTCAACCAGTACACCTACTTTATATTCTTTCATTCAGTTTTACATTCTGCAGTTGGAAGCTCCACACTCCTTCCTTTTTGTATGCCTAATCCTCTTCTTGTGTCCAAAAATCAAATATATTAAAGAACCAGTAAACCAATTATCTTCTACTATCGCTATTATTATTCATATTATAACTGGTAAAATTGTAGCTTCAAATGATGGGATTACACTAATGCATGGTGAATTATATTTATTTTTGCAATGTCAGGACTTCCAGTGGTCTGATCCTACTGATATATGAGAATTGTATCTTCCATTGCCTTTGGTTTATATATACGCTCTGCTTTGTTTATCAGTAATTTAAATAGAAACATTGATATATCTATAATATAACGGAGGCTTGACAGTTGACACATACTTGGATTACTTGATGTGCTTTAACTTCGATTAAATTTTATTTAAACCCTGATGTCATCATGTAGTAGTGTGTGAATCCCCATTGCCTGCTTATGTCTTCTTGAAATAGGGCTCTCGAGTCTCACAAACCCTCATGCATAGAACGAGCCGGGGTTTGTGAATGTACTGACAAGTCTTCTAGCTTCCATGTTTCCTAAACTGATTTATTCATGTTTTACCTGCTTTAATGAGCATTTCCCAAAATGATTTATTCATGTTTCACCTGCTTTAATGAGCATGAGCCTGTCGCTACTTTGAAGACTTAACTGTTGTTATGCTGAACCTAATTCTGCAGCAACATGACTAGCCCAAAGTGCTGGATCATTAACCCACACCTGTTGTTGGAGGAGAGCATTCCTGGACTCCATCCTTCGATCTGTCTTCCTCAATGAAGTGGCAGATGGCAGGAGTCTTCACTATGTTAATCCCCTTCACGTGATGCTCTCCACAGTCAATCGACGATACAAGATGGAATTGTATATTGTGGTTGTTGTGTATGCCTGTTACAGGAAAAATATCCTCCTTGTAGTTCATACTCCATAGTTGTTGTTGATGATCCTCGGGCTGGCCAGCTATTCAAGTATGTTTAGGTTGTTGGTAGATGAGGAGGTCTTCTTCCTTTTGTAAATTTTCCTTTGTAAACACTGTACATTCACTCGACTGCCTCTTCTTCTCCAGGTGTAACTATAAACTGTAAATGAGGATCAACTTTACTCGAAAGCTGCTGTCATGAACCACGTTACATTGTAAAGAAAGTATTCTTGGGTGGATCCCTTGGGACATCATGCACATTTGTAGTTTGCCAAGCATGAGATGATTCATGGCAAGAACAAATACAACAGCCAGGGGATCCTGTTCATGTTTTATTTTAGAAAGTGATTGCTAATGTAGCAGGATCATTATAATTGTTATAAAAACATGAGGGCAGCTATCCTTCCAAATCAGCCATAAAGATGAAAAGAAAGTCCTGAGCAAGTTTGACATGTCAATATTATAGTTGTTACAAAGTCCTGTTTCTGATTCACTGAGTAGTGGATCAATCCATGTTTGTATGTATTCAAAGATGTACTCCTTCAAGAGTTAGGTTGGTTTAAAGCCCTGAATGAAACCATCATCTGGAAGGTTAACGAGGAGAGTCAAGGTTTGTGTGAGTCCTGGAACCATCAACAATCAGCATCTATTAGCTGATCTTAAAATCATCACTCTTCAGCTCATACTGTCTAAAACAAAATAATAATAATAACATAAATTCTTCAGTGAGTTGACTTTTAATTTGTGATGATTATATATTAATTTCTATAATTAATTATCTTTTAACACTTCGATTCTCATTTTTTATAATTATATTAAAATCCTTAATACTTCCAGTGATAAATTAAAATAAAAATAAACTCATACGAATAAAACTTAACGATATTTTTATCAACAGAAACAACAATATAAAAAAATTTAAATATTTTACTTTTATAAATATAAAAATCATAATATGATTTTTAAAAATATAAAAATGATAATTAATTTCTGTAGATAATATATAAATCCATCACAAGTAATAAGTACTGAATGCATTCTCTCCGATGCCAATCTCGACCAACAATGTGTTCCAGCTGACAGGTCAATTGAAATCGTAATGTGATTACAATGTACCATCTGGATGGAACTATAAACAAATGCAACTCAATTGAAATCATCTACCATGGAAGTCAATAATTCAGATGATAAATCAAAAATACAAGGCATGTTGCACAGTTTACCACCACCACCACCACCAGGGCCAAAAACACATGCAGTTCATTTGAAGTCAACAAACATCAAAGTTGGATTGATTCAGGTCGATAAGAAGCGCAAGAAATCCTTGTGAGGTTGAGATTTAACACATACTAAGAGATGATATAAATAGTGGGTCCAGAACATCGGCTTGGCTGACTTAGACTCTGAACCCCCTGCTGTTTCTTCTTCCTCTGGCCCTCTCGAACTTCCTCCCCTTGGAGCGGACGTAAGGCTTTGTGTGGCTGTGTGGCACACCGGGAGCTTTACCGAAATGTTTAACAGCTTCCCTGGCATTCTTTGGGCCTCTCAGGAGAACCTGGGACGAACAGATTAAGCTTCATCAGACATATGGAGTAATGATTGCCTAAATCAAAATTTACAGCCATTATAATACGTTCTTTCCTTAAAATGCTCATTCGTGCTCAATTCTCAAGGTAAATAAACCCAAATGAAGCTATACATGATGCTAAACAGAGCCAAAAGAGTTGAGAAAATGAAAATGCATCTTCCTTCAAACAAAAACGCTCATTCGTGCTCAATTCTCAAGGTATATAAACCCAAATGAAGCTACACATGATGCTAATCGGAGCCAAAAGAGTTGAGAAAATGCATCTTCCTTCAAAACACAAAAAGAACCAAAAATGGAGAACTGCAGGAAAAATTGCAACAGAATACTAATCACGAAACCTAGTCTTTCCAATTTTCAAGAACACTGGTGCTGTGATAAGCAAAGAGAGATACTATTAAGGTTCATTGTTCCAGTAATATATTCTCCTCCAAATGAAAAATAGAAAAGATTTGACTTTAAGACATGAGGCAAGAGGTAACATAATTTTGCTCAGATATTGTTCATATCGTGTGTTCTCTGATGTTCCAACACATGGAAGATCTCACAATGAGCTGGGATTAAAAACAATATCATCACTGCATGCAACATGAGCATACACATTTCATGTCCAAAAGCATGTTGAAATGTTACATGTCAATACCATGATTGTTATGAAGCTGCCGCCTTCTGTCAGCCAAATATAATTATATAGGTGACAGTAAATGCATTATTTGCAGTTCCTGCCACATATAAAGAAAAAGAAAAAAGAAAAGGGTTCCCTCAGGTCAAACAACAAATTATCTTCAAAGTATTTCAGCATTAGCATGGTTAACATAGGCATCATTGGGAACCAAAACAAGACTAAAGGTCGGATCCAAAAGCAAAAAAATTCTTGATGAAAATGATAAGAAATTTGGCTTAACACATGGAAGATTCACGATGAGCTGGGTTTAAAAACAATATCATCATTGCATGGGCAATTGTGATGTTAGGACAAACATTTCAAGACCAAAAGCATTTTGAAATATTACATGTCAATACCATGATTGTGATGAAGCTGCCACCTTCTATCACAGCCAAATTTAACAAGATAGGTGACAGTAACTGCATTATTTGCAGCTCCTACCACACAAAAAGTAAAAGAACAAAGGACCCCCTCAGAATATGAAACAATATTCCTTCAGAGCATTTCAGCATTAGCATGGTTAACATAGGCATCATTGGGAAGCAAAACAAGACTAATGGTCAGATCCAAAAGAAAAAAAAGATCCTAATAAAACATAGAAATTTGGTTAAACATAGGAGGCAGGAGGGAAACTTAATTTTGCTCAGATGTTGTTCATGATGTCAGTTCTCTGATGTTCCAACACATGGAACATCTCATATTGAGCTGGGATTAAAAACAATATCATCATAGCCAAGATTCGCAATTTCGTCCCATACCAGAGTATCGAGCTCAGCTTGATATGATACTATACGAGTATACCGAGAAATATGCTTTGGCTTATTATATATATATAATAAAAAATTTACAAATAAAGAAAAGAGCGACGTTGCCTAGTTTCTTTTCCCTGTGTGGGGAGAAGAACCTACGAAGCCTCGATGATCTTCTCCCCACGCTGATGAGAAGTCACCGTTAACGCCGAGGCCTCATCGCCTCAAACGAGGAGGAGGTGACATCTCATCTGCAACATCCGATGAGGGAGGGCGACGGATCGAGATCATCGAGGGAGAGTGGTGCCGAATCTCCAAGTTCTCTCTCTTCTTCCTTCTTCCTCGACTAATACTGTCCCGTAACGGGCAACAACAATCGAAATCGACCGTCACCGACCGATTTCGCATGGTAACAAGGTGAAAACAACCCCAATCGGCAGTACCGCTCGATAGCGTGCGGTCCATGTATCAATCTGCTGACGAACCGGTACATACCGTTCGACACGAGCAGTATCATTCGAAATTAAAAACCTTGATCATAGCATGGGTAATCACAACATGTGTAAAGACAATTCTCAAGTCCAAAAGCATGTTGAAGTGGCTCATAACAAGAACAAACTGAATGTTACATGTACATGCCAGAATCACAGTGAAGCATAATGATCTCCTACCTATCACAAATAAAAATAATGGGAAAGGTGGCAAAAACATTTGATATCGCCCATCTCACAAGTGAAAAAACAGAAGCAGCAGCACAAAGAAAAAGAACAAAAAAAGGGTTCCCACAGAGCATACAACTTATCTTCAAAGAATTTCAGCATTAGCATGATTAACGTAGGCATCATTGGGCACCCAAACAAGTCTAAAATCAGATCCAAAAGAAAAGCTTTTTTTCACTAAGCCACAACAAGCATCAAGCCAATTATGCCATCCCTCGGCTCCCATACATTGGATGACAACATTTAGATGATCTCTAAACAGCACATACCGTTAGAGATACGGAAATAGCAACAAAAGACAATATTAAAAAAGAATAAATCCTGAATCAGAAATCAAGCAATACAATTTTTCACAGAGCTAGCCAACTGTTGAGAGAGTTATCTCATCATGCTCTATGACTCATTAATAAAACAGTTGCTGTTTTCAATCTTGCAAAAATTAGTAGATGAAGATTCAAGGCATCTAAATCATGAAAATTTAAATTAAATGTCTATTAGAAACTGATATTGTTTGCATACCCTCAAATAATTATAAAGATATGAAGGCAGGACGAAACTAGCAACAGAACGCGACTTACAGTGTTCTGCCCGAGAGGAGCTCGGAGGGCGAGCTGGTCGAAGGTCAAGCACTCCCCACCGGCCTTCAGAATCCTCGCCCTAGCAGTCTCCGTGAACCTCAGAGCCGTCACCTTCATGGCCGGCACCTCGTACACTCTCTTATCATCCGTCACCGTCCCAACAATAACGGCTATCTTGTCATCCTAATCCCAACCAAGCATATCAAAGCGGCTCGAATACAGAGAAATCTGAAGAAGACCAGGAATGAGGGAAAAAAAGAACGGACCTTTCCCTCCATGAAAGTAATGAGCCTCTTGAGGGAGATGGGCGGCCGGTTGTTCTTGCTCATGAAGAGCCGTTTAAGGATCACTGCGTTGAACTTGCTCTCGGTCCTCCGAACGAGAAACCTGTAGAGCTGATCAAAACAACAACAGAGAGGGATCACGCTCGAGGCGGTAAACCAATCACAAGCACGGAGACCAACTTCGATAGAAACCAAGCTAACCTTAACGAGGAGCTTGAGGTAGACATCGTCGGACCTCGGCGCAGTGCGTCTGGCCTTCTTGCTCCGGCCTCCGGCCACGAGATCGATACCCTACCATGAACAAAGATCAACAAGACGAGGATGAGTAGAGATCCACGGAGGCGGAGCCATTAGGGTTACAGCGGCGCTTTACCATGCCGACTCGAGGGAAGCACTCCTGCCTTGATTCAGCCGGCATTGTTGGGGTTTATATAGGAGAGGACTCGAGCGATTAGGGTTTGTCGACGCCACGTGACTACTACCGAAAATTCTCCATCACGCGCCTACCGGGATTCCCCGGTTTGGTTCTCGAGGGGCCCAACATACTTTCCTCTTGCGACTCAGGTACGAAAGAGGGTACGTTACAACAGGTAGAGAAAAGTAATTCTCACTTTGGATCAGGACTATGAACCATCCGATGGGCGATCAAGGATCAGTGGACATATTTGGGCCGCCAAGATCAACAATGGCCCCTATTAATGCAGGCCCAACAAAGGCCCACAAGCAAAGGTGTACTCATTGAGAGTTATCAGGAAAAATATAGTAAAATTCACAAATCCAACCTTTTTTTGAAAGGAAAGATATATAATTATCTCCTATTTATGCAGATAATATGTCTTAAAAATAACTCAAAAGATGGTGTGATTAATTTGAGATCAAGATATAAAGGAAAGTATTTAACTTTTTTAACCAATAATGGAAATTATCAATATATAAGACCAATAAGCTAAACTCGTTAGAACTCGTTACAAGCACCATCCGGTGACCGCATTCCAATAGTATCTTACGGAGCTCGCAGACTTCGAAGGGCTAGTGACGTCAGCAGAAGATCGGGTCACCGTCCTACCCGATAGTGTCGTGTAGAAGTCACCCGCGTCAGCCGTATTGCGAGGGCAACATCAGGATCGGGTCACCGCCACAGCCGTTTTGTGTTCAGTGACGTGCTCGCATCGCCAGAAGGCACCAACGGTGACCACATCCCGGTCGTATCGTTTTACTTGATTCATCTACAACAGATTCGTGACGTCAACGTCCGGATCGGGTCACCGTTCCCTTCCCCCAGCCGGCTCATTGAATGTTCTATCGACCCGTCTCTTGATTTGTTCTCGCCACCTCAGCTACAGATCGGAGAAGGGAGCGAGGTGAATTGGGAAAGAAGAGAAGGCGGAGATGGCGAACAAGGGGAGAGCGGAGATGGAGGTGGGAGCCGACGGCGTCGCCCTCATTACCATCGTCAACCCTCCTGTCAATTCCCTTTCCATCGATGGTCACTCCCATCCCTTCCCCCTTTCCCTTCATATATTTACTTCCGTCCTCTGAGAAATTGGTCTGAGTATTCTAGGGTTTCTTAACTCGGGAGGCACTTTGGGTTCTTTTGTTCTGAGATCACCGAGATTTTTTGTCGGCTTAGTTCGATTTCGGGTAGAGAGATCGAACGGTTGAAAGAATCCTGAAGGGAATGAAATTGTAGATTGTTTATATAAATTGTTGCAGTGGCCGAAGTTACAATCGTCATCAGAAAAATGGTAGTTTTGTCACCTGGAAACGAATCCTTTGAACATTGATTGAATCGTCGTCATAACTCTATGGGATCATCAGAACGATCATCATAGACAGGCTTAAAAGATGAGCATGGTGGAGACGATTCAAGTGATAAGGAAATATTTGTCTCGTGCTAATTTTTGTTGATTGAAATTTATAGATAATGTTTGTATTAAATGATTAAGTGTTAAACAAACTGATTTGTCAGCATATACAAGGAAGTTACCTGAAAATTTTTGAATTAATAAAGAGAACTGAAGAAGTTCATAATAATAGCCCACATATTTGGTATGCTAAAAAAAATGAGCAATTTATGTACTAATTCAACTTTGACTTAGATAAACCTGTTTGATTTATTTAGATAATGGCCTAATATTGCATTGCTGCATGGTTGATTAGATATAAATCGCTGTCGGTTATGGATCCCACATCTTTTTTCTTTTGTGGAAGCTAGTCTATGATCATTGTTGTTGACACACCATCTACATGCTCATTTACTTTTGTGTAATCTTTTTTAGTGTTAGTATAACAGCCTTCTCTATTCATTTAAGTTTTGGCCTTAGGTAATCGATGGTTAACTCAGCAAATATAATTACTAATATCTTTTCCATTTCATTGTTTTATCTTAAACATTGGACTATTTTATCTTGTGCCACTTTCCATCTGTATAATAGTGATCTCTTTGTGTTTATATTCATGTTGTTACTTTTTATCTCTTTGCTATCCATTTAAGTTTTGGTAATGGAATGTTAAGTTCAGTAAAGGGATATTTACATAGTTAAGTTCCATTGTCATTGTTGCAGTACTGTTGAGTTTGAAAGATAACTATGAGCAAGCTCTGAGCAGAGATGATGTGAAAGCAATTGTCATTACAGGTATGCATGAGCTTAAACGAAATCTTCTTTGCATGATGTTAGAAGACTCTACTTTTGTAAGTGTTATGTGACAATTTTTATCATCAAGCAGGTGCAAAGGGGAAATTTTCAGGGGGTTTTGACATCACTGCTTTTGGTGGTGTTCAAGGGGGAAATAGTATGTTCAATTCTTGTTTAAAATTGACTTCTTTTTAAGTTGTTTCTGTTTATTCTTATTCAGTTTTTTGAACAGCCGAGCAACCAAAAATTGGCTATATTTCAATAGATTTACTGACTGACACTCTAGAAGGTATTCTTGAAGGCCCTGTCTTTTTACCTTAAATTAAAATTATCTTATTTCTGTGGGGAACTTTTGATGATTATTTTGGTTATCAGGTGCAAGAAAACCATCAGTAGCTGCTATAGATGGGCTAGCTCTTGGTGGTGGATTGGAAGTTGCAATGGTATGTTCTGTCATTTACTTGGTAATTAAATCTGTATTTGGAGGTTTGGTATATTATTCTAGTTCATCAACACTCAGGCATGCCATGCTCGCATTTCGACTTCAACAGCTCAATTAGGCCTGCCAGAACTTCAACTTGGAGTTATCCCAGGGTTTGGAGGTATTCTATAATCATCTTTTCAGTTTTTAACTTGTATGTTTTTGAAATCTTTTTTTTCTGAACAAGATGAATTCTGCACAATATATCAGAACCCATTGATGCTCAGGTGTGACTTCAAAACTGATCTCAAGCATCGAAACGATATTTTGTAATGAACTAAAAGGTTTTGTTCCTTTTTTTGGAAGTTTAACTTGTACCACATAGGGACAATGCTCACCATTCTCATTCATGCAATTGCTTTGATGTATTTTTCACAACCATACCACATACTTTATTGCCTTGTTTGCTCTCTGATCTATGCAGAAATAAGGATGCTATAGTCTTAGTAATGTAGGTCTAGTCCTTTACCATTTCTGGTGTCTATATTATTCGTCTGTTCTGCTAATAACTAAGCAATATAGGAGTTGAAAACAATTTCCTGCAAAACTGTTGATTGAGAGCTGAAGCACAATGTAGTAGAACTCATTTATCATGGGTGACCTAAATAATGTTGAAAAACATCTAAATGTTTTATTGTGATAACTTCAAATGAAGTCCCATGTCCATTTGAATCTTGTTGAATATCAGTTTCAGATAATTCTGACCATCTTGCTATTTTGATCCATTTTCTTCAACCATTTTCCACATTTCACTCCCTTTGTTTTCACTTGGCATTTATATGTATAAGTCAGCAATGCAGGACGAGTCATGTACTGTTGCTAGTTCATGAAGATGAACCAATAGTTCAAAGGTTCTGTTTGGTCTTTACATGTCTT
The DNA here is from genome assembly GCA_001649415.1 of Musa itinerans. Classification (NCBI taxonomy): domain Eukaryota; kingdom Viridiplantae; phylum Streptophyta; class Magnoliopsida; order Zingiberales; family Musaceae; genus Musa; species Musa itinerans. The sequence continues at coordinate 97,519 of LVTN01000238.1, forward strand.
CGGTCCCTTCTTGAAATTATAATCTTGTAATGGCATCTTCTACTCCACTATTTGTTGCTCCTGTATTATTCCATTTCTTCTAAACCATTTGAAGCATCATATACAAGCAGTAATTGATTGTTTTTTTGACTTTTTGAATTTTATAATTAGTCCAATCTTCTTTTCTCTTTTACTCTCTAGAAGTGGATTCATTAGACTTCTGAAATTTAATTATCGGTCCAATGTCCTTTTCCTCTTCTATCCTTAGAAGTGGTTACAATAATTCATGTTGATGATATTGGTTTATCTTCCTATTTGACATGGTTTTCGTTCCAGTTCTCTGTCTTTTGGTCAACAAGAGGTTGTACTACAATTAGAATGTGTAACACTAGACTCTGGTGTAGAAACTTCATGTCTTATAAGGTTTTACTTTTACATGCATTCCACATATACTCTATTGTATAAAGTTTGAAGTGATCTCCTTACCATGAGATACCTGTTTATCAATTGATCAATAAGATTGCTAATTGTAAAGTTATTTCTTTTCCTCTCTCTTACAACCTGCTGGTATGCTGCTTGAGGTTTACTTTGAGTTCTAGTCTGTTACCAACTTATTGTTTAATTTAATTTATCATTTCATGAGATAAAGGACCCTGCCAATCTATTGCTGCATTTGGCGTATTTGCTCATCACCCTACGTTTCTCTCTTTCTCATGCACATGCACTCATGCAGTTCTGTATCCTAGAACCTCTTCTATTTGGCTAATAGTAGGAACCTGTTAGAACCCTTGCAGATTCTAAACTTGGGGTTGATCTCTTTAGGGGATCGGCCTCCTTGGAACTCTCTAGGGGTTCCTCCCTCCAAGTTGCTGCTCAAAGGCTGCAGAAAAGATTCATCTATTGCTTATCAAAAGAGGAGGAATACATGGCTATTTATAGGGCTTCTAAACCCTAACTCCTAATAGGACTCCTACTCAAGACTCTTACTTCTAACCAACTCCTAATAGGACTCCTACTTAAGACTCCTATTCTTTTACAACTCCTATTTCTTCTCTACGAAACATCCTCCTAACCCTAGCCGGCCTCTTCACCTCTTTAATAGGGGTCGGCTTAGGTAGGTTTTACATGAATGTCCTTCTCAATTAGGACTCTCCTAGCTAGAGTCCTAATAGGGCATCGGGCCAAGAAGAGCGGATATTGCACCAAGGA
>LVTN01000238.1:112669-133046 GCA_001649415.1 Musa itinerans
TATATATATATATGAAAGAAAGTAAAAATAAGTAGTGAAATGGCATGCATGCTCTCAACGACAACTACAACTACAAGGAAAAGCTTATAAGAAAAGGGTTGGGGTGGGGTTGGTTCGAGGTCCGCCACTACTATTATTGACTGCTGATGGAGGCCACCGAAGGAGGCAACAACAACGAGAAGGAGAAGAAAGAGGAGAATGCGATGGAGGATCGGGTGGGTGATGGTGGAAGACGGGCGGCGACGAGGAGAAGCGGGGCGTTCTTCCCGGAGCTATGCTCGCCGGCGCCGGTGCGGCTCACTGTGTGGTGCAAGTCGCTGCTCTTCAACAGCCACGGCTACACCGTTTACGACGACGCCGACGGCCACATGGTCTTCCGCGTCGACAACTACGCCCACAACTGGCGGCAGCAGGCCGTGCTCATGGACTGCGCCGGCCATGTCCTCCTCACCGTCCGCCGCTGTCGCAAGGTCACCCCTCTCTCTCTCGCTCTCTCTCCCCCCACTGAAATCAGCTGACCGTGCATGATTGAATAGTGCCTGTTGTCGGTTTATCGGGAGATTTATCTGATGATATGAAATGAGAGCAGTAGGCGATATCAGTAATATATATACATGGCAAAATTGATCTTCTTCTTCTTCTTCTTCTTCTTCTTCTTCCTAAAAACCATATCATTTTGATGATCAAAATTATGATGCATAATTCAATAATGTGTAGGAACACCAACAACACTCTTATAACTTCTGTAGACCTATTAAATAGAGAAATAAGACCAAACTCACAAAATGAGCGAAGCACAAAAAGGATTTATATGCATACTCCCAATTTTTGATATCCATAACATCAATAATGCTTTCACAAACACAGCGTCTTCTCCTTTAGAGTGCACCATTTTTCACCTGATGCTTCCATGGACTTTAGAAAACTTATGTTTTATCCCACATCATGAACACAACCACTGTTTCCTTAATGTTGACATATCCAAGACTCTCTCTCTCTCTCATGTATAGAATGAAAGATTACACTGTCCGAATGATAAAGACAAGCATCATAAACATGGACAAGCTGAGAAGTAGCAATCTTACAGTGACAAACCCATCAATCGACCCTTCTATTGATGCCACCTCCTCATGCCCACATCAAATCATACAGTAGAAAGATAAGCATATCGACCTTACTCAGAATATATACAGCCTTAAAAACCATAAAAAGAAAGATCAAACATGCATGCGTGTTTGTTCTTCAAGACATCAACATTTCTTCTTCTTCTTCTTCTTCTTCTTCTTCTTCTTCTTCTTCCTGCAGTCATTGGTATCTGATTCAAATCAACGCCTCCTCATTCAGTTTCCGCATTCAGCACTCGAAACAACAATATTAAACCATAGAACCAACAATGGAACACAAACCTTAAATAGCAAACACATGAGATATCTACGTCTACAAAGAAAAATTATTTTTTTTTGTTATACAAGAAGAATCTAAACTAAAATATCCTTGTACACTTTCTTGTATAAATTGTGAAGAATTTTTTTCTCAACATATACTCTAGAGAAAATCCTAATAGCACTACAAGTCTTTTTCTTATACGTGTTGTCCTTACCAAGTCTCAATATACATAAGATACTCATAGAAGAATCATTTTTTTTGTTTATTAACCTAAATCTAAACAAAAATATCCTTGTACAATCTTTCGTATAAATCTCATACAAGAAAATCCTAGTAGCACTAAAAGTCTTTTTCTAGTATGCATCCTTACCAAAACCTTGGTTTACGTAAGCCATTTATAGAAGAATCTTTCAATACTTGATTTCTTCGTCATCCATATAATTTGGTCCAATCCATAAACCACCTAACATCCCTAACAGTACCTAAGTTTTTATGGTTACATAAGCAGCTGATCATCATCCATGGTTTGACAGATTCTGAACTTGAAGGAGAGTTGGGAGGCTTACAAGGGTGACAAAGATGTTGAAGACATGGTGAGAGAGCAAAGCCCGCTGTTCAAAGCAACCAAGGACTTGGGCAGCCACAGCTGCACCATCTCCATGTTCACCCAAGATGGATTCCAGCCATTATTAGGTTATCGAATGAGCTGGTCTCGTGAGAAGGAATGCTCCAAGATCTATCAGTCTGCTGCAAACACACTGGTGGCCGAGGTACCAACTGTTCTCTCCACATCTCGATCCATCACAGTCTTAAGGTTTCCTCATCTCCTTTTGACAGGTTAGTAGGAAATATGGATCCATGGCAAAGAAGCTACTCGACAAGGATGTTCTAACTCTGAGGGTGCAGCCTGGGATGGATCAGGCGTTGGCAATGGCAATGATTATGATCACAAACTCCATGGGATGATCATGGACTGATTGAATTGAAGAGAGTTATATGTTCTTGGATTGTCCATCATCGTATATGAGGAAGACAGGATGTGAAGATGTGCTTGAGATAGATAATAAGCAAGAGTGATTGTATACATCGTATCGTAGACAGATAATTATTGCAACAGCTCATACAAGAAGGAATTATCTTCATTTGTTGTAAATATAAATATATATGTATTGATGAAAGGATAGTTATGAAGGTCTAAGGGTTAGATTAGTCTATTATTATTACCTCATATTTATATATTTTTTATCAATGATGTATCAATTATCCTATTGAATCGGATGTTAAAAATTAGAGCAGGATAAACAAAGTATTGAGCATGATGAGGATGTCAAATAAATCTGGGTTAGGCATAAGAAAGGTTTATGCCTACACAAAGCAAGCTAATATTATTAACTTAAGTCAGACTTATCAAGTTAATGGATCTAATTGCTCCAAAATCCCACAAATTGAATAAAATTTTAAAAAGATTGTTTTCTTTCTAGAATCAAATCCCTTTTTTCTCTTTTACAATCCTTGCTTACTAGTTGTTAGTTGTTGATTCAGATATACTGTACATGTGCTTTTGAGATGCCATGGGTCAGTCAATCAATCAACCAAAAAATTTTCTTCGAATGGGACATAAGCGGATACTTCAATGTCATCAATCAAAATGTAATCTACACATGCATCATTTTTCCTGATTTGCCATGTGTGTTAATTATCATCAATCACAGACATAGCTGGTTCTGCATTAGCAATACGATCAATCTCCTTATAACTTCACTTTATAAAAGTGTAAACTTAGGTGCACAAACATGTGATAAAGACTTCATAGATAAAGATGAACAACTTAGCCAGCTCCATACAGACATGTGATAAAGGATTTAGGGTTCATCCATGGTTGCATGACAGTTTGCTGGAGGTAGGAAGTAGAGTGATTCCAAAATGCTAGTAGTTGAGACCGGGAAGGGTGAAAGGAAGGAGAGACTTCTCCATGCAAATGAGACAGAAAAAGGGGTGAAGGTGATTGAAGTTGCTGAAGGAGAAGCAAAAGCTTTTTTGCAGCTTTCACATGGATTGATTTGGATCGTGTGCAATGTTTGGGCTTCAGCAACTCACATGTGTCAGGTTCATCCTATGGTCTCTACATTTGTCTTGCTTGTGCTTCTACGTTACTCATCCAGTGTTTCAAGAGCTCAACTTGATGCAATCAAATTCTCATCCATTATATTAATCTCTTCCCGATAACTTAAGCTTTTGGGACTTGCAGTAACTCAATCAAATCCTTGAAATTGTACCATAAGTTCGAATCATATATCTATCCTTCTTTTCTCATCATTAATTAAAAATATTCATACAGTATTCATTCTTCAAATCTAAACCAACAAGGAGATGATAAAATACATACTAGCCCAAGCTATTAAAATTTGTGGTCACTCACTTAAATAACAGAGGATATATATAATTATTTTAAAAAAATAACATTATCATTTCATCTAGAAGTTTAAGTCAATAGAAGACACATACTCGAATTATTTTTTTTTAATATAACCTAAAAATGATCTGAATATATCCTAAAAGTTATTGTCAATTTCATCTAAAAGTTTAAGTCATTAGATGAGACATGACACATATTCTTAATAATTCTTTTTAAGATGATAAAAGAACATGCTAAGAGTCATGTGTTTTGTTCTAACGGTGATGTGGAGAAGATTGAGAGATGAGTTCTGAAGAGTTTGCACATCCAATGACTTAAGTGAATTATATTATCATAATCCTGAAGAGAATGTGGATCAGAGAAACTTACTTCAAAGTGGCTCCTTGTACTTGAATTTTATATGCTCTGTTACTATTTGAGATGGTAGGAAGGGAGCCTTTCCCATATCAAGTCAAAAACTTGATCTTGAACTAACTTTGACCACCATGATGACCAAGCGAGTAGCTACAATTTCCCAAGAAATGTAGAAGAATTAAAAGGTCAAGTTATGATGACTGAGTGGATTCTTAAAGACAACCAACTTACCAGAGTGTAGAAGAAGCTTAACTTCATTGACTTGATCTTTCATTCATGTGCCATGAAGTGAGCCGCATTTGGTTGGCTGGACTTTAAATATCTGCCAACAGTGCTTGGATGATAACTTAATGTTGACCCTGCAGAATAAGGTTCCAAGAATGGTCATTGGTCCCTCAGAAATATAGCATATAAAGGACGCCTAATAGGATTAGATGGACCATGGAGCAGATTCTTCCTCATCGGACAGCACTTCTGTAAAAAACATTATCCATGCTTCACCCATCATCTGACCTGCAGATTGAAGTCACAAGCTAAGACTCTTTTTCCCTTAAAATAAGGTCACATTGTACTTTCTTTACACTACAGAATGACATGGTTATTTTGACTGGTTAGCAGAGACTAGCAAGCATGACAAAAGGACTTTATTGATGAAAACCTGCTCAAAAGAGAAATCTAAAGTTGAAGCAGACCAGAATTAGTTGTCCTTGATAATTTACCCTTAAGAGCCATGGTCACTTATTAATTTAATAGAAAAAGTGCAATAGTCCAATCTAATACTTTCAATATCATGACAATGTCATATGAAAAGACCATGAAACACTGACTTCACTAACAGATTAGAAGGACTGAAGCTTAACCTTCTGTAGCGATGATTTTGATGCTTGGACATGGACATCAACTTTGCATGAAGATTCTTACCAACTAGTCTCTGCATTAAAATTTCATAAAAGGACAGGAAGGCAAAGCTGTCACTCAAATATCATCAAGAAAATAACTTTTCAGCTCGATTTTAAAAAGGAAAAATGCCACTACTAATATCAATATAAATGGCATTATAATGGTGAATACAAGGAATAAAAAAGGAATCAGTAAGTAAAAGCTTACACTTCCCCTAGCTTTCCACCAGGCTGGTATGAGCAATTAAAGCTTGAATCTGCTGAATAGGGAATCTGAGATGTACATGAATGTGATTCTCTCTCTCTTTGAAAAAATGTGCTCATTGTGCATTCAACTGCATAAATTCTACTCAGCAATGAGATGAAGTCTATGTTTGATAAAGTAGACAGCTCCTTGAACAGAAGTGAGGAGGTGGATAAGCTTAAGAATGTCCACTGCATCATCATCATCATGTCGCCATTTTCATCTGATCTAGTTGGTGATAACATTATGGATTCTGTACCACCAAAACAAGAGAAAATGGGCTAGAATATTACAACCTCAGTTTTTCCATTGTGTCCAAACATCAGCCAACAACTCCAACATCTCCAACACCAATTGTGTTCTTTTCTCCTTGCTTTAAAGTCTATCCTGGATGCTGGAATAGCCCCCAGATTAGTCCAAAGAATCCTCAGATAGTAAATTTATACTGGTGAGAATCTCATCATAAACAAATGCTCATGACAATCAAGTACAATAGCTTTAGTCGATAATGTGTTTTTGGTGTTCCAAGAGACAACTATATCTTCAAAGGTCTAGGTTCCCACATGTCCAGTGTTGTTGATAAATTTATATTCCAATGTACAGAAATCAGACAGATCATGTCAAAAATAGGAAATCTACAAAATATCAGGAGTGAATCCAAATTTGTGCACCAGAAGAGAAGGAAAAAGGTGATGGCGATGAATTAAAGTGAAAATAGGAGCATACAGAAATATCTTGGAGGTGCTCCACTCAGCTCTGCACCTACTGTTTGCTGAAAATGATATAAACCAAGAAATTATAGATTGGTAAGTTTGACTCAGCAACTACATAATCATGTGAGACACTTAAATCACATTTAGATATTATATTTTAAATAAAAACAACAGAAAGCAACAAAGCCATAGTAGCTGCTCATGTAAAGAGGGCCCAGATCAGTATCATGAGCAATTCAATTCTGATGACTCTAGGAAAAGCTGATGGTCCTTGAATAGTGATCTATTTTCTAACGTGTTCATGACATCTCTAGAAAAGGAAGCTTTCCCTAATATACAGGAAAAACAAAAACCTTATACCATGTGCAGTATGAAAAGGGCTACTGCATCAGGTTCTTGAGGAAGTGAATGTTACTGCAAATTCTATATATGTCTCCTTAATATATAAAAGGGTTATGTAATTCTAAGCATGTAAGGTTTTTCTGTTACAAAGAAATGCACTAAACTTCAAAAAGATATTATGATTAGATAACGTCCAACAGATTGCAGTTAAGGGTAATTGTAAGACTGACATGAAGACCAATAGGAAAAAGGATACACTAATTTATCAATGAAGTAGAACAAAAATGTTCAAAATTGAACACTCAACAAATTTATTAAACAGCATATCAAGAATGCAAAATGGACAAAACCTGTATCAGTTTGGAATTAGTTGCAAGCAGAACTATATCAAGCTTGACCATGTACATCATATGACAAAAAGGAGATTAAAGAAGAGATTCCAAGGGTGTTTAAAAATGAAAAATGGTTGAGGATGAAAATGTAACAGTGAAAATAATAGCAGAATTTGGTCAGCAAATGAAACAGCATTGGGTAAAAGGCAAGACAATTTAATAGAACTTTGTTTCTTATTATAATTTCAGTACATTACAGGGTGTAACCATGAGCTCAGTGGCAGGAGAAGATTCATACAGCCGATCACAAATAGTTGGAACATCATGGCTTGTTGTGGATGCACCCAAATCTTCAGAGATTGGGCGAAGCCTTGGATTCAATCTAGGGAATCATTTTTGTTGATTGAGTCTTACACAGACCAGGTTTCTCTAAAACTATAGGCTTCATCAACAAGGTTACTCTTCCATCAAGATTAGGATTTGATCAATGGTGTACATGAATCATTCCTACGGTCATGAAACTTTCCCTATATTCTGAAGCATGGTGTCACAAGTAATTACACAAACCTTCAGTTCATGGAACTGATTCCCAAAATTGTGACTGGCCCCAGAAACACCAAGTTGATATAAGGATTAGGTGCTTCTATTGTATAAAAGAATCTGGCACAAGAAACACCAAATATAGATGATTAACTGTAACATCAGTTCAGAGTTAGCTACTCCTTGATAAGGTTGTATTTAGATTTTTTTTTATTGTTAGCATTTTTTCGTATATAATTAAAAACTTATAAATAACTGAAACAAACATGATCAAGTTGTTGGTTCTTCAAATTGCTTACATAATGTTCCAAAATTTCAGTTCCAGATACTTTCTGCTTCTGGAATTCTAATGAACAGATAGCACACATAGTGTCTAACATTCCTCTTGAGGAAAGGACAAGATTCAGTATGTGTATGATCAAATGAATTAGAGAGTTTGATTAACAGAGGAAAAAAATCAACTTGATAATCCTAAGGACAAAACAGATATCGGTGGTGGTGACATATCATCAAATGAACCTTTCAAGAACAAATAGACAAGAAACACACACAACAAATCATAAATGTTGTTTCTATTTTGTACTTTAAGAGTATTAAAAAAACATAAATGATGACAAAAGCTAAAAAGGCCCTGTCATTGGGCTTGGATCATTTCACCTTCTTCAGTCCTCAGGGTCTTCTTTCTTGTGCTGTTTCGTGAGTATAAGTGTCACCTTGTGATAGTAGTTGATGATTAGTCTGTTGAGGCTTTAACTCTTTACCTCTGTCTCTCAATTTCTCCAAAATTAAGAATAATGATTCAGTTTCTTGGTCAAAGAGACCAAGACTAACTAACTTGCTCTCTGTCATAAATCATTGTGTGTGATGTTGATCCATATACTCCAAACAAGATTAACATTACGTTTTTATAATAAGATATATTCATTCACAAAGGAAGCAAAGTCAATCAAGATTGTCATGTTTTCTAGGATCCATGGTGCTGAAGAAATGTCGCAATTAAAACTTAAACAATAAACAGTTTCATATTTGAAGAGATATAATAACTAAACTACAAGGCTAACTTCTATAAGAGATAATTGTTTCTAACATTCTTATAATTCATCTAATTACATCTTGATCGCCACCGAACCTGAAACCTTAATGTCTAAACATCACTATGCACATAAATTAAACATATTATACTGGGAAAAAGTGATTGAACCTCCCTGCAACCATGAGTGCGTAAATCATTGAATTCAGTGGCCATCTAAACAAAGCAAGCATACATATAAAAAAAAACAGAAAAACACTTCATCGCAACAAAGACCAAGCTAATGCTGAGCAACAAGGATCATCCCGCACCCGCACACGCACAACACATTCATACGTCGGATCATGATCCGAAGCTCCCTCCTCCCTCCCTGGTTGCCACAAAGATGCGATGGTCAATGATCCGAAGCTGAAGAAAAGAATAGAAACGCGACGCAGAAGGCGAGGGGGAGAGCTCCGCCGTAACATTGGTGGAGGGGACGGCTGGTCTAGATGGCCATGGGAAGGCTTTGCAGGGTACATATCGGAGGGTGGGTTCGCGTTCGGGGACTGCGAGATCGGATCTAAAGGTCCATTGGATTTGGATCCGGGTAATAGTGAAGGAAGTATCCCACAGCGGATCGGATCCCAAACTACATGATCCGTTTAAACCGCGTCGGACATCTCGATTAGATTTAGCATGAGTTTGGAGTTTGGAGTTCGGATTTGGACTCAGATTCATGGTAAATATATCCATCATCATTTTACTGATAAAGAATAATGATAACGGGTCGGGTTTTCTGGAATACAATCGATTGGACCCACTTAATCCGGAGCTCGATCAATCCATTTATACTGCACACAAAAAGGATGACAGAGAGAAGAGGTGCTACTGTCTTTTGCTCTGGTCTTTTTGGAGGATTGAGTTAAGGCGGTAATGTATTAACGTCATGCAGACTATAGACCTGCATCATCTTGAACAAGTAGCACAAAACCATGTTAGATCAACAAAGATACAACTAATTACGTGACAGAGTAATATGGTTCTGACGGGCTCTCTGTATCAGAGGCGAAATCCAAAGAGCAGTGACTCCATAGCTGATCCATCATCTGGACATTACGGACCACACAGACTGATGAAACAGGAGTGGAAAGTTAGCCTGGACCCTAGGAAAGTTTAACAAACTTGACTAGGCAGATTATTCCTTCGCCACGTCCAGTAGTTCGATCGCATTGGATCCGTGATCTCCAAGATGAGGCACACTGTAGCGGCTAAGTTACTGCTTACTGTCTCCTGTTCAGAGTTTCTCAAAGCCTCAACCACTGCCCTGAGTTCTTCGGATGGTTGGAAACCATAACAAAGAAGATCCAGGAGCAGGCTTAATGCAAATTGGCAGCTGTTGCTTGTCTTCAAGACCTTCAGGCACAATTCAGATACTCGGTTGTCGCTTATTAGCTGGCTGGTGTCGCCCTTGTACAGTCCTCGAAGGTATCTCCAAGGGCTCTCGTTTAGCGGGTTAGCTAAGATGGCTTCTGTTGTGTAGCCTACTTCAGAATCTCTCATGGCCTGTAGGCCTCCCAGTCGCGGAGATCTTGTGATGACAAAGTACCGCTGTCGCAGATCAACAGTTAATAGGGGACATGGATTTGTTCTATAAATGACAAGGGAAGTCACATTTTAAGATTTGGATATATACTCGAGGAAACAATCGTAGAGTAAAGAAACAATCATATTAGTCCCTAATTATGTAAATTACCTATGCATTTTGGACCTTAATTAACTGAAACATGAAAGTCTATGAAGAGCAAAACACTGGGCATTAGCACTTTCAGGAAAATACTTGCCAACAGAATGTACAATTGGATAATGAATGAGTTAAATGAGAATTGTGCCTTATGATATGTGATACGTGGCAAAAGGCAAACAACCTTCTAAAGACTAAAGCTGTATAATGAACAGATTGGCCACAAGGATTCTAACATCAATGGAAAAAAAACTGCTACCACGAAAAAAAAGGTAAAAAGGTCGGTCAGTGCCAGAGCACACACAAACTAGCAAGCATGATTCACATGCACATGTCCCACGTTTTAATACTAATCACAAGGGTAAGAACCAAGCTTTACCTATTTAACCAAGGCTCGATATCAATTGGTTTTTAGGTTTACTAGATTCTTTGAGGTGCAAATCTGTTCCATAATAAAGTGATGATCTTAGGAAGATGGTGCATACCATAGAACTCAAATTACAAACTAAAGAATTTTCAGGCTAGCAGTATGGTCATGCAAGTTCATTAGTTGACAAATTTTGAGATTTATGGTGGTTGTAGTCCATAAATTTTACAGTTCAATGTTGTGATCTGCTGCTTGAATCTCCATTTTACTCTTTCAAAATCACCAGGTTTCATCAATCAGACTTACAAAGGAAAGACTAATTGTCAAACTAAGGGACACCAGCTCAATCGACAAGCTCCCATTATTTGGAGTAGGTTTTATACAGCACGAATTGAAAAATATAAGTACCTTAGGTACTTATAAGGTAACAGGAATGTCTCCAGAACACTAAACTAAAGCATGTCGAAATAATGTTATCAAATAGTCTATTCTATGTTTCAGATAAGAAATTTTCTAATAAACAGAAGGCACTAAATTTCAATTTACTGGCTTAAATCTAATGATTTCTATAAGAAATGCAAACAGTTATGTCAACTAAGCCATTCTCAAGATTAATAATATAAAAGATCAAGAGAAAAGTATGGCATAAAGCAATAGCTGAACAGATCTAAAATAGCTACGTATAATAACTAGACCCTGTAGCAGTCAACCTGATTCCATGCTGAATTGTTGAAAATGTCATCTTCAAGAAGCATACAGCAGTAGCCAAGCTCGTTTTCCCAGCCACCTAATGACTGAAGCACCCACTGCAATGGAAGAGAATAAGAAGGTCCAACATTAATATTGGATAAACATTGACAAAGGTGATCCTTCATCACCTGCGTTTGAAGGATCAAATCAGCTTGTACAAAAATAAAGTACATTCTCAGTGAGCACAATTCAGGATATTCTAGGTTTGAGACCCCTTGATCAGCCTTTCAACTTAGTTTTGATTTAGATGTTGAGTAAATTAAGATAGTATAAATTCAACGCATTCCAGTACTCAAAAGTACATCGAGAAAAAGAGAGGGGAAGAGAAAGTAGTTAAATTACCTGCCTATGAGACCAGGCATGATAATTTTTAGCATCTAGATCAAGTATATTTTTAGAAAATTCAAGTTCCTTATTTGCAACCTCCGGGCCCAATTTCTCAGCAAGCCACCGCCTGTGGTGCCTACATGACATATATAATCATTAGCATATACCAATTTGCAAGTTGCAAGCAAATTCTCCCAGATGAACTGCCATTACTTCTTTTTAGAACAGTGTAAAAATTAAAAATATATATATAGCCAAGTGAAATCTTATGAGACATTAAGAGAATATGTGCCAAAAACTAAATCTATCAAGATGGATGAATGTTTTTCTTGATACCAGAATAATAGGCTTATGATGTGAACACTCACCAGATTTGGTAATTTTTGGCGTTGCGCATAGTCATTCGGTCTAGAAAATCCCTTTCCTCATGTAAATCTGCATTTAATGACTCGAGCACAACGCGTCTGAAGTGCCAGACCTATTTGCATTGTTTTATTTGATATCAAATAAGAAGATCCAGTATAAACAGCGAAGAAAAAGAGAGAAACCAAAACAAAGGCAGCAAAATAAATAGTTCTTAATATCCAAGAAACATGTTAAAAAGTGAGATATGCCCCAGACTGTACTGTACAAACATGACAAATAGTAACTTAAGTACTTAACTGCATAATTTAGTGGATGCATGACCTAAAACATAAACAGCTAACACTACAGAAACAAACTTCTGTGGATAATACAGTAATATAGTGCACAGATCATTAGGAAAGGTCTCACTTTATGTTTGTATCCGTAGAAATGCAATATAATGAGTTTGAGTAATGCCCTCTAGCATGAAAAGAAAGTCTAGATGATGTGTAATCCAGAAAAACAAGAAGATAGAAGATAACTAAAGCCTGAATAAGCATATTAAGAAATTAGATCTCAATTTTCCTTGATCATGGTGCAAAATCCTATTATGGCATGAACAGCAGTATCAGAATTACCAAAGAAGCCAATAATACCAATAATTCTCAATTTAACAAAAAATGATCCGTAAGTTGCATATCAACAGATAGTTGTCCACACTAAATCCAATTTTAGGTATGCTATCCAAGGTGATGCTATAACGGATCCTACTGGCACAAAAGAAAAGAACACAAGTTCAGTTGCTTCCTTTTCTATCTTTGCACCACAATTGATGTACGAACTTTTGAGGAAATCTCTTCACAGAACTAGAGCTTCTGAACCACATTAAATCTGCCTCTGCAAACGAAATATCACTCCGACTTCAGCTCGAGCAGCTACCTACGGCACTAAATAACATGGTTGAGTCTTTTCTCAGAAATCAACGTTAAATAGAATGAGATGCATGTGATTCACGATCGGTTCAGCAGATCCATCCACCATCTTACTTGCCAAAAAAGAAAGGCCTTTGTTTAACTAAATGAACTTGTATAAAGGTTTCCACCAAAAGCTTCTGGATTTTCCCTCTTAACAAGAAAAATATATCTTTCGGAAGACTTTTTCCCCAGTATCTATCGATCTCAGGACAACTGAGATTACGAGGGGAAAGAACAGAAGCTCACGGTGTAGTTGCCAGGGTTCATGCCGATGGCCTCGGTGGTGAGGTCGAGGGCGCGGCGGCTCCGTTCGTCGGCGAGATACACGGCGCGGAAGTAGTCCATGGTCTCCCGGAAGTCATCGCGGTAAGCGATGGGCGCGACCGGGTTGGGGCCATCGTCCTGCGGGACGGGCCTCACGTCCGACCACTCCGGCCGCGCACTCAAAGGGATCCGATCGACTTCGTCATCCGAGGACGGCATCGAGGAGGAGCGAACCTCGGAACCGAACCGATCGGTATCGATCGTTCCTACACCTAGGGTTTTGACGGGCAAGAAGGGGAGGAACGAAAGCGACGAGTGAGCTGGGCTTTCGATTGTTGGGCTTTTATCGTGGAGCAAACACGGCTCGGAAGGCCTGCTAAGCAGCACCAATCTTAAAGCAACACGGTTCGATTCCGGATCAGACCATACGGCCCGACGAAGTCGTCGGTCGTCTCATCACCAAATCGAAATGGAAATACGCCTTTGTAACGATAATATATTTCTTTGTGGCATAATCGTTGGACAGATATCAAAATTATATATACTTATCATCCCAATAATATATTTTGTGTTGTGTGATTTGATAGATTGAGCGGATGTGTCGGAGACATCTCACGACGAAGGTCTTTTATTATAAGAGAAGCACAATAGGTTTAGCATAACTTAGCCACCTCATTAATAATCATAAAATTAATTAAGGAACATATTAGAAAATCATTAAAGTGGCTTGACATTTGTTACATATGTCCATAGAAAAAATCAAAATTTTCTTTCAGTATTTCTAAATCTAGTTAATAGAAATCTAAAAGTATTCAAAATATGTCCTCGTATCTTACTCATTCAGTAAAATTTAAAAATATATGAAATATTTATAGTAATAAATCTTCCTAACAGGTTAGGATTCCATATTATAAATAAGCAACTCTCCAAAACTATACATCCAATTATTATCTCTTTTTTTTTTAATATATACATTTGACCTCGAAAGTTTTACTTATTTGAAACATTGGTCACTTTGAGTGTTAAAGAAATCTTACCATTCCATAATGATCCTCTCTTACGATAGAAGCACAAAGGTTTTTACGTAATTCTGGGCTTATATCATCGATTCACCTCTCATCAAGGTTCATGTCGTTAAAAGGTTCTTAGTGTGTACTAAACTTCTAATTAGAGTTACTTGTACGAGAAATTTGATTTAACATTCACGTTATGAATTATCATACACCAATGTAACTTTTTATTCTCCACATTTCTATAAAATTATAACAATGTTATGGTAGGATGACCCTATGTTAGCAACTGCCAATCATCATGACGTAGTGTTTTTTATTGTCAATCTTCGTAAGCCACCTCACCAATTGCCGCTTTCTACGTTGGATTAACTAGCAAAATTATACTAACATATATCGAGGAGAGAGAATGTTATAAAACTAAAAAATAATCGTAAAGATCGATTAAGGAACATATTAGAAAATCGATGTTAGATTAACATGGCATGACATTTCTTAAGTATGTCCATAGAAAAAAAAAATCAAAATTTTGATATCAATTAATGTTAAGTTAAATATCATCTCAAATATAAATCTCCTCATATATCTTTAAATAAACTTTAAAAATTCTTATATCTTTTCTCTCAGTTTTCTAAATCTAGTAAAGAGAAATATAAGAGTATCGGAAGTATTTCCTCGTATCTTACTTCATCGAAATTTTAAAAAATATGAAATATTTAAAGCAACAAATTATAGTCCATCAAGGATTTCTCTTCCTACTTTTTCTTAAGCGAATCCATACTTATAATGGATGTGCTAATCTATGAAGTAGTTTGAACCTTTTAGAACCTAAGATACTTACTGATGAGATAAGTTTTCGACTCGCAAGTGAGTCATCCCCAATACCACATGCCACTGACGCCACATGCCACTGACGCCACATGCCACCAGCGTCGCACGCCACGACCCTACCGATGTCAGAATCTGACGTTGCACACTATCAGAGCCCCATGGCGCACGCTTCGACGGGCTCCATACCAAGGCACTAAGCAATCTTGAGGGCTCAGGGCGATGCCGTCTGAAGTAGTCCAAGCACCCCCGAAGACGCCAACTCGCGGACGAGGGGTTCGGGGGAAAAAGGGGGGGAGAAACCTCACACGAGGAGACAAAAAGCCCCGCGGTGGGCGCTAGAAAAAAAAGAGGGATACTGGACTGACTTACTCGTCGGAGGGGCCAAAGTCGGGGAAAACCCGATGAAGGTCATTTTTGTAGGAAGGAGCCCTCCCTCGACCGACGGACGTTTCAACCCAAGAGGCGCCACCCAGCACACGAGGACGAGCTGTCATCCATCTTAGAGCTAGGGAGACGTGACCCATCGCACGTGGCGCCCAGATCGGTGGACCAAGGAACACCGATCAATACCTCCTCACCAGGGGCCAACCGACCTAGCTGACCCAGCCGACCTGACTCTTTCCCGAGGCACGTCAAATCAATCATTCCGGAGCGGCTAGTGCCCGACCTAAGGGGCACCTCCCCGTCATACAAAAGCAGAGCAGTGAGCTGCATCGGATCCCAACCAACGCCTCCTAGCATCCCGGCCCAAGTGCCCGGTTCACCTCATCATCCCACTCACCCCCAGGGAGCTCCTAACATTGGCCCACGAACCTAACCATACTGACTCACTAGCTACGATACTTTTATTCCCTAACATTTTGGCATTAGAATGAGGGCCCATGTCGTAGGAGCATCTAGCGGGAGCTCTCCCCGGGAGAGAACGACCGATCGACCGCCCTTCCATCGAACCGGAAAGTCAGGCCCTCCTCGCCCCCGGATTTAGGGGGATCCCGGCTTCGACGCCAGATCGCTACTGACGTTTGTTCAATGACCCAGGACTATCGCCTCCGGGGCTCACCACAGGGCCCTCGGCCGTTACGTTCGAGGCGTTTCTTAGCCTGACTAAGCAGGTGCAGGCTATGGCGGGCATAATGCAAATGTTCACTCCAATCATTCCTCAGATCCTACGGCTAGCGACGCCCCCGACCGACCCAACCCGGCAACACCCGAGTGGGGAACGGGTTGGGGTCGGAGAAGCCCGAGAGCAAGTAACCGACCCGAGGGGTCCTCCCGGGCAGGACTTACCTGCGCCTTGCATGTCATGCTACCTCATCTTGAGCCCGACACCATATCATCCGACTCGGTGGACGACTCGCTCAGAGCCCAACTGTCCTGGGTCAACCAACGCTTGGACGCGTTCCAGCGCGAGCTTCGAAAATCGCAGAGCGAATCCAACGAAGGCGGTTCGGGCGAGTCTCCTTTCACTCAGGAAGTACAGGACAAACTAGTGCCCCTCAACTTTAGGCTGCCGACACTATAGACATATGATGGCAGCTCCGACCCCATGGAGCATGTCTCAATATTCCGGACCCAGATGGCCCTCTACGGCACCTCCGATGCATTGATGTGCCAGGCATTTCCAACCACCCTGAGGGGACTAGCACGAACATGGTTTAGTCGGTTACGCCAATCCTTAGTCTCATCCTTCGACCAGCTTGCCGAGGAGTTTGAGCAAAACTTCCTCACCAACGCGCGACCTAGGCCTTCCATGGCTACCCTGCTCGCGCTATCCCAGCACGAAGACGAGTCGCTCTCTCAGTTCATGGCATGCTTTGCCACCGAGATCCAAGGGTTTCCAGACGCTCACCCATAACTAATCTTGCAGGCCTTTCTGATGAGTTTGAAGCCTTCGAGGTTCTTATGGTCGCTAATCGAGAAGCCGCCAGTGACCATCTCCGAAATGCTCCAACACGCCAACCAGTACGTCGCCGCTGAGGCGCTGGTGGCAGGGAGGCATGTAGAAGGCAAGAGGCCGAGGACGAAGCCATCCCGAGGAACGACCTCGACAGTCCCGACGGCACCCCACCGCGGGCTTGGTCGACAAGAGCTACCGCTCCTGAGGCCCCCGCCCCTTCTCCTAAATGCGTCCCGCACCGAGATCTTCCTCCAAATCAGGGAGGCAGGTCTCTTGTAGCAACCTCGTCCTATGAAGGCTACCCGCAGAGATCAGTCCAAATATTGCAGGTTCCACCGCGATCACGGTCATGACACGGAGGACTGCCATGATCTCCAGAATCAAATAGAGGCGTTGATCCGAAGAGGTCACCTTAGACGCTACCTCAAATCCCGAGAGGCGACTCCACGCCCTAGGGGACCCGTCGAGAGACAAATTGATGTCATCTCCGGGGGGCCAATGGCCGACGGTAGTAGCTCGACGGCGAAAAAGGCCTACGCCCGTAGCACTGTTGAAAAGCATCCCCGGCTCGAGTATGAGCATGAGATCACCTTTGGGATAGGAGAGGCCGAGCGTTTTCACCATGACGACGCCCTGATAATCTCCATTCAAATCGCTAATGCCCGAGTTAAAAGGGTGATGGTCGACATCGGCAGCTCCGTCGATATTCTTTACTTCGACGCCTTCAAGAGGCTCGGCTTGATCGAGGGAGACCTTACCCCTATGGCATCAGTGCTCACGGGGTTCATAGGGGATTCCGTCTCCCCGCTCAGGACCACAATCCTCCCTATCACCATCAGGGAGGAGTCGAGGGCAAAAATGATGATGACCGCAGCTCATGGTGGTCGACTTGCCCTCGGCCTACAATGTCATCCTCGGCCGACCGACACTCAACAAAATCAAGGCGGTGGTCTCCACCTACCATAGAACCGTCAAGTTCCCGACCTCAACAGGGATCAAGGAGGCCCAAAGGGACCCGGGGGTGTCAAGGCGATGCTACCTTGCCGCGGTTACTCTCCCAACGAAGCCGCACCCGACTCTGATTCCCGACCCTTGCGAGGAACCCATACCACAAGTGCCGCTGGAGCCCCCCGAGTCGCTCATCGAGGTACCCTTGAAGAGGAGCCGACCCGATTAGACCGTCAAGGTCGGAGCCACACTTCCCAAAGCGGACCAGCTCCACCTCGTTGATTTCTTGAGGAAAAACGCTGACATGTTCGCATGGTCACCCGAAGAGATGCCCGAGATCAACTCAGAAGATGCTACCTTGCCGCGGTTACTCTCCCAACGAAGCCGCACCCGACTCTGATTCCCGACCCTTGCGAGGAACCCATACCACAAGTGCCACTGGAGCCCCCCGAGTCGCTCATCGAGGTACCCTTGAAGAGGAGCCGACCCGATTAGACCGTCAAGGTCGGAGCCACACTTCCCGAAGCAGACCAGCTCCACCTCATCGATTTCTTGAGGAAGAACACCAACATGTTCGCGTGGTCACCCGAAGAGATGCCCGGGATCAACTCAGAAGTAGCCCAACACCGGCTCAACACCAATCTCGAGGCACGTGATAGAACAGGCCAATGAAACAAAAACCAAGGAGGTTCGCCCCCGACCGGCAAAAGGTGATCGAGGACCAGGTGGATCGCCTTGTGAAGGCCGGTTTTATCACTGAGGTAAATTACCCCCGGTGGCTATCGAATGTAGTTCTTGTTAAAAAACCTAATGGGAGCTGGAGGATGTGTGTTGATTACACCGATCTCAACCGGGCATGCCCCAAGGACTGCTACCCGCTCCCTAGGATAGACCAATTGGTCGACGCCACCGTAGGCAATGAACGCCTCTCATTCATGGATGCATTCTCAAGTTACAACCAAATCCGGATGGCGACCCAAAACTAAGAAGACACTGACTTCATCACCAGCCGGGGGGCGTATTGTTACAAGGTAATGCCCTTCGACTTAAAGAACGCCAAGGCGACCTACCAAAGGATGGTTGACAGACTTTTTAAGCAACAGCTCGGGAGGAACATTGAGGTATATGTGGACGACATGATCGTAAAGAGCAAGGTTGCAAGCACACACCTGGATGACATGGCGGAAACGTTCCAAACGCTCAAGCGGTTCAACATGCATCTGAACCCTGCGAAGTGCGTCTTCGGGGTCAGCTCGGGAAGTTTCCTCGGCTTTATCATTCACCAACGGGGAATAGACACCAACCCGAAGAAGGTGAGAGCCATTACCGAGATGCACTCCCCCTTCTCGGTTAAAGAGGTACAACGGCTTGACAGGAGGTTGGCAACGCTCAGCAGGTTCGTGTCCCGTTCAGGCGACAAGTACCTCCCCTTCTTTCGGGCTCTACGGCAAGCCAACAACTCTGCTTGGACTTTGGAGTGCGAGGAGGCCTTCAAGAAGCTGAAGGCGTGCCTCGCCCGTTTACCCCGACTCACCTCGCCCCAGCCAGGCGAGACCCTCGGCACAGGCCGTCAACTCGGTGTTAGTTCGGGAGGTACCACCTGCACAACAGCTCGTGCATTATGTCAGCCATATCCTTGGGGGGCCTGAGGCGTGATATCCCCCGATCGAGAAGCTAGCTCTCGCCCTTATCATAACGGCCCAAAGGTTGCGGCCCTACTTCCAGGCCCATACAATCAAAGTGATCATCGACCGGCCGCTGCGACAAATCCTCTCCAATTTTGATGCCTCGGGTCGTATGTTGAGATGGTCGGTCGAGCTCAACGAATTCGACATTCGGTATTTCCCTAGGACCGCCATCAAAGCTCAAGCGCTAGCAGATTTCTTTTCTGAGCTGACTCCCGAGGATCATGCTGCACGGCGGGAGAACAATCAGAGCAAATGGACCCTGCACGTGGATGGCTCGTCCACTTCCGGAGCGGTCGAGGTCGGGCTTATCCTCAGAAGCCCGTCAGGGGAAACTTATGAGAGGTCGCTTCAATTGCAATTTTGAGCCACTAATAATGAGGCTGAGTATAAGGTGCTCCTTCACGGCCTGTGTCTCGCTTTGGAGATGAGCGTAGACGACCTTGAGGTCTTCAGCGACTCCCAACTACTGACAGGACATATCAATGGGAGCTACAAAGCCTGAGGCCCAACAATGGTGTCATATCTGTTGGGAAATCTTAGGGGCGACATCATATGCACAGCGGAAGAACAATAAAACAAAATCCCCTATTCCCAAAGAGATGTTCGTCGTCGTGCGAAGATTGGTGCGCAAAATCCGCGAAACTTAAAAAACTGCGTATAGAGTAGATTGTGTTACCTAGGGCTGCGACGACACTCCTCAAAACTCCAAGCCTGCTCTAAGGTGGAGAGGGGGAGGAGAATAGGAGAGGCAAGCAAAGGCTCTAGCCTATGAGGCTCTGAATCCCTCATATTTTATAAAGGTCCCCTATCAAATCCTAATGGATCCTCCCCTAGTGGGTATTGGATCTGCATCCAATTACCCAAGCCTTTTAAATTAGTGGATCTTTATCCAATAATCTCTCATGGACTCTTATTGGATCTTATCCATGGGATCCAATAATTTAGGGGCTTATTGGATATCCAATAAGACAAGGGGTCCGGCGGATATCTCATATCC
>LVTN01000238.1:138029-239741 GCA_001649415.1 Musa itinerans
TAAGGACCAGATACACCACTAGGACTACGAAATTACTGTTTAACAATAAGGCATCATCAACCATCCAGCATTCCGTAAGCGGATCAATCAGTGAACTCATTCTCCAATGAGCACCTGTACCGTATCCCTAGTGTCCCCACACGAGCAACTATGAGACCAGCTGCATCCATCATATGGACAGGTATACAGCACACTAGTCTGTCCGGTTATCATGATGTCCCTCTCGAGTAACCTATGACTGAGATTATTTAGGATCTATGTTTAAAGGTGAATCGATCTCATTATCATGATCTCATCATGATCCGATTCCCATTGCACAAATTTAAGGACATCACAATATATATATATATGCATATATGCAATAGTTAATATAAAGTGATATATACCAAAATATAATTAGCAAAAAGATTCTGTATCAAGTCACACGTGCCATCATTCACATGATTGGCTTACTAGGCACCTATGACTAGCAATATCTAATGGAGGCAAAGCAACTCGCAAGCCGATTCAATCGCGTGTCAGTCGCTAGAATACCTCGGGCGCAAAATGAGCGGGCCGACGCACTGGCCAAATTTGCCTCCACCCGCGGCCCAGGGTTGGCCCCGGCTACTGAGTCTGTGGTAGCCTCGACCATGGCGATCCACGAAGTTGTCGAAACGAATTCACCACCGAGCTGGATAGAGGAGATCCTCCACTACAAAATGGGCGGAAAGGAGCCCGACGACCCGACAGCTGTGAAGCGGTTGAGACGAACCCAAGCCTAGTACTGCATCATCGACGGGAAGTTGTACCAAAGGGCTTTTTCCCAACCCCTTCTATGCTGCCTCGCACCGTCGGAAGCCGAGACGGTCCTCGCCGAGCTCCACGAGGGGATTTGCGGGGAGCACATTGGGGGATGAAACCTGGCCTTCAAGACTCTCCGGCAAGGGTACTATTGGCCAACCATGCGCCAGGACACTATGTCATACGTGCAGCAATGCCCACAGTGCCAGCGACACGCCAGATTACCGCATCAGCCAACGGTTCCCCTAACACCGATAGATGTGCCCTGGCCCTTTGCCTAATGGGGGCTCGATCTCTTTGGGCCTTTCCCTCCAGCGTCGGGATAGTGATGCTTCCTCATAATCGGGGTCGACTACTTCACAAAGTGGGTCGAAGATGAACCCCTGGCCTCCATTACCGAGAAGCAAGTCCAAAGCTTCACATGGAAAAATATCATCACCCGGTTCGGGATCCCGAAGGCCATCATTGTCGACAATGGGACTCAATTCAACAACCTCAAATTCAAGGCCTATTGCCAATCGTACGGGATCCAATTGAAGTTCAGCTCGGTTGCGCACCCTCAAACCAATGGCCAAACCGAAGTGATGAACCGGGCGATTTTGGATGGCCTTAAAAGGAGAATCTCAGGCGCACATGGTGCCTAGGTCGACGAGCTTCCCAGTGTTCTATGGGCAATGCGAACGACTCCCAAAACTGCTTCGGGGGAGTCTCCCTTTAGCCTGGCGTTCGGGACCGAGGCGGTCCTTCCGCCCGAGATGTTGTTCCCGACCTTGCGCACCTCCAATTATGAGCAAGGAGACTCTGAGGAGGGGCTCCGGGCTAACCTGGATCTCCTTGACGAAAGAAGAGCCAAGGCACATCTGCGCACCCTGGCATACAAGAAGGCAACGGCTCGGATATACAATTGAAAGGTCCGTCCATGGCCAATCCAGGTCAGGGACCTCGTCCTCCGAAGAATAGAAGTAAGCAACCCGACCCGAGCAAGGGGAAAGCTCGCACCCAACTAGGAGGGCCCCTATCGGGTCTACGACATGGTCCGAGAGGGAACCTACCAGCTCAAAACCATGGAGGGGAGTCCCCTACCAAGAACGTGGAATGTGGCAAACCTGAAAAAATTCTACCCATAAAGGAGATCGATCGAGACGCAAAGAAGCTACAGAGGGCCCGTGCACCCACAACTGGGAAAAAGAGCAAGCCAGGATTTCAAAGTAAAAGAACTTCTAGATGGTAAAGAGGGTACACATAGCGGTCGGATGGCACAGCCTCAAGCCCAACTGGAACAAAAACAACAAAAGGAGAGGGGGCGCAGCCCCTAGTTCGGGGGAGGAGTCGCGGGCCCATCATCAAAGGGGACGTTCGTCGGCATGTCGACATTCTGGTCCGTCGGGTTATCGACGAACGGGTCCAACTCCAGCTCCAGGCTCGGGTGCTTCGCCCTGAAGCGAGCACAGGCCACTCGATACCTGTACTTATATGTGACCCGGCCCGACCTCACCAGGCCATGCTCGAACCCATACGACGCTTTATACCCGGCGACTGCCTCCTCGATCTTTTTGGGCAGCCTCAGCCGCTCCTCCTCCAGGGCCTCCTCGGCCGCTCGGGCCGCTGACCTAGCAGTCTCGACGTCATGAGAGAGGGTCAGCAGCTCATCATCCAATGAGTGGATGTGTGACTGGCTTTCTTCTAGCACGGTCTTCAAATGAGCCACCTCCTCCCCCAACACCGTGCCATAGTGCTGGCCCTGTATAAGGATCAGTGTCAGCACCCAAGAAAGAAAGAATTGGCGAGAAAGGGAAGCCAATACTTACCCAGATGAGCGACTTGGCCGCCCGCTCTACCAGCACCTTGGAGGTGGAGCTGTAGAGGTCCTTAGCCAGTGAGGGATGCAGCGCCCCTCGGATGAACTCATGGGCGGTTAGTCCATCAGCCCAGAGCCGGCTGTTGGCCTTGAGAGTCGGCCACCGAGCGGTGTAGGGGGCTCCCGGCTCCCCGGCCGGAAGATCGGCCATGTGCTGGGCCTGGTATTGCCCACCCTCGGGCTAGGAGTAGATACTCCGCACTGGCAAGAGAGGTGTCGGCGCCCTCTTGGGAGGGTTGCTACTGGACGACCCGGCCGACCCCTTCCCCTTCATGCTCTTTGAGCCCTCCCCTTGGGCGGAGGCCCCGAGCGATTCCAGGGGGGCGCTCGAGCGGGTGCCTCAGCTCGCGGGCGTCTTCCGACCACTGTCTTCATCTTCTTGTGAGGCCGCTCCGATGCCGGTGATGCCGACGCTCGCTTCAGCATGCCCTCCAGTGGGACAATCCGGCCTCCAGATCCCTCCTCATCCCGAGACGGGGGCTCGATGGCCTTCTCTACCAGCACCTTGGAGGTGGAGCTGTAGAGGTCCTTAGCCAGTGAGGGATGCAGCGCCCCTCGGATGAACTCATGGGCGGTTAGTCCATCAGCCCAGAGCCGGCTGTTGGCCTTGAGAGTCGGCCACCGAGCGGTGTAGGGGGCTCCCGGCTCCCCGGCCGGAAGATCGGCCATGTGCTGGGCCTGGTATTGCCCACCCTCGGGCTAGGAGTAGATACTCCGCACTGGCAAGAGAGGTGTCGGCGCCCTCTTGGGAGGGTTGCTACTGGACGACCCGGCCGACCCCTTCCCCTTCATGCTCTTTGAGCCCTCCCCTTGGGCGGAGGCCCCGAGCGATTCCAGGGGGGCGCTCGAGCGGGTGCCTCAGCTCGCGGGCGTCTTCCGACCACTGTCTTCATCTTCTTGTGAGGCCGCTCCGATGCCGGTGATGCCGACGCTCGCTTCAGCATGCCCTCCAGTGGGACAATCCGGCCTCCAGATCCCTCCTCATCCCGAGACGGGGGCTCGATGGCCTTGGCGCTGGTCGTCTTCTTCGTCGAACGCAAGTCTACCATTTCTGTGAAAAGTAGACAGCGGTCAGATGGCTTAGACTAAATGAACGAGCCGTTATACACGAATGGCCATAACCCTAGTGGCGGGGCTCAACTCCGCTTTAACCATCCATTCTTCGGTCATCTCCTTTATTGCCCATGAAGAGGACAAGATGCCCCTCAGACGATCCATGACCGCTACATCTCCAGTAGAGAGCGACGGGGGGGCGTTATCGATGATTTGAAACACCCACCTGGTGTTGAAGCCCCACTCTTGGTCGCAGCTAACATAGAAGAAATGCCTCTTCCAACCTTTGTTGTTGGAGGGCGCACCACTGATCTTAAAACCATTGCGGGCGATTAAGTAATACTCGCCTGGTCCCCTAGCAAGTGAAAATAGGCCAAAAAAAGGGATCGGGATAGCTCGATCCCAGCCCCCCGACACTCCCAGATGAAAGCCACCAAGTAGCGCCAGGAGTTGGGCGATACCTGGGATGGGAAAATCCCCTAAAAGTGAAGACAATCCCTAATGATCGGGTGCACTGGGAACCGTAGGCCAGCTTCCAGTGCCCCCACGGTTAGCCCGAACCCATCGGGAAACCGGTCATACGGTCGCTACCTCGGTCGAGGGGCGTGCAGGTCATAACACTCCGGGATGCGGTAGCGATCCCGGAGCACTCCCAAAAGGTCCTCGGTCACCATCGAGTCCACATCGTGCTAGGACTTGAGGGCCTCAAGCTCGGCCAAACCCCCCGGGGCCTCCCGGGAAGCGCTACCTGAAGACACACTCACCACCTCGTCCCGGGAACTTACGGAGAGAGAAGGAGAAGGAGAAGGCAAATGAGAAGGGGAGGGAGAAGGCAACGAAAATGAAGACAAAGACGAAGACGAAGACATCCCAACCTCAGAGTTGCGAGAAAGAAGTCCAGGGTCCGGAGCGAAGGATCATAGCAAAGAGGATGATGGAGTTACAAGAAAGGGGCTTGGGTGCGGGGTGAAAGGCCGATATAAAAGGTGATGGTAACTACCCGCGGAAGAGAGGGGGTTATAAAAGCCAGGTAACCCCTAGCGAGGCGACGATTAGGGCTTCCCGAGGAGAGCAACAGTCACAGCATTTAAGACCCATCACGACCCCTCGGATCCGCTAGGATCACTTGCCTCGGAGCTCCCGCCAGAGACATCCCATCACCCGAGACCCCCCACCGAAGGCCATTCAAAATAAAGTTTCCCTCCAGGCCCGTCACGCTCCGCCTGCCCCGCCACGTGGTGAAATCGAGCTCAAATCGCTCGGCCCCCGAGATCAATTTGGAACCGAGCTCAAATCGCTCAGCCCCCAAGATCAATTCGGAATCGAGCTCAAACTGCTCGGCCCCCATGTTCGGAACCGAGCTTAAATCGCTTGGCCCCCAGATTTGGAACCGAGCTCAAATCGCTCAGCCCCCAAGATCAATTCGGAATCGAGCTCAAACTGCTCGACCCCTAGGTTCGAAACCGAGCTCAAACTGCTCAGGCCCCATGTTCAGAATTGAGCTCAAACTGCTCGGCCCCCAGGTTCGGAACCAAGCTCAAACTGCTCGGCCCCCATGTTCGGAATCGAGCTCAAACTGCTCGACCCCCAGGTTCGAAACCGAGCTCAAATCGCTCGGCCCCCATGTTTGAAACCAAGCTCAAATTGCTCGGCCCCCAGGTTCGGAACCGAGCTCAAACTGCTCGGCCCCCATGTTCGGAACCGAGCTCAAACTACTCGGCCCCTAGGTTCGGAACCAAGCTAAAACCGCTCGGCCCCCATGTTTGGAACCGAGCTCAAATCGCTCGGCCCTCAAGATCAATTCGGAACCGAGCTCAAACTGCTCGGCCCCCAGGTTCGGAATCAAGCTCAAACTGCTCGGCCCCCATGTTCAGAACCGAGCTCAAACTGCTCGGCCCCCAAGTTCGGAACTGAGCTCAAACTGCTCAGCCCCCAGGTTCGGAACCGAGCTCAAATAGCTCGGTCCCCAAGGCCTGGTTCGGAACCGAGCTCAGTCCCTTAGCCCCCAGATACGATTCCATGCCCGGGTCGCTCGAGAGCACTCCTGATTGGCGACCCACCAGCACCAAAATCTGAGCTCAAACTCAGTCACTTGGCCCTCATGCCCAACCTTCAAACCGAGCCATATCTCGGCCAAATCCGGTGCCCGAATCACCGGCCTAGTCCGTTAAACCCAAGTCGCTCCATATTGACCCTCGACTCGTAACCCGTCAAGTCTCTAATCGAGCCGCCCCGGCTCGCTCATCGGCTTGCGAACTCGGCAACCATAACTCCAAGTCGTGCCAAACCCGACCTACTCCACGCCGGTTTCACCTCAACACACCCCAACCAATCCGTCAGCAGGGTCAGTCTTGCCCGAATCACGAGACACCGCCCCCCCAAATCTCCCCCCGGTGAGTCAATCTAGCTCTCTCGCACCAGTGACCAGCACAATCACGCCCCTCGGCCCCAGGCATGCCTCCCAATCCATTAGGGATCCAGCGGCACGCCTCGGAGGGGGGGGAGAAATGATGAGGTAAGATTTCGGCTCCCAGGTGAGTCATCCCCAATGCCACACGTCCCCAATGCCATACGCCACTGACGCCACATGCCACCAGCGTCGCACGCCACGACCCTGCCGATGTCAGAATCCAACATTGCACACCGTCAGAGCCCCATGGCGCACGCTTCGACGGGCTCCGTACCAAGGCACTAAGCAATCCTGAGGGCTCAGGGCGATGCCGTCTGAGGCCGTTTAAGCACCCCCGAAGACGCCAACTCGCGGACGAGGGGTTTGGGGGAAAAAGGGGGGGAGAAACCTCACACGAGGAGATAAAAAGCCCCACGGTGGGCGCCAGAAAAAAAAGAGGGATACCGGATTGACTTACTCATTGGATGGGCCAAAGTCGGGGAACACCTGACGAAGGTCATTTTTGCAGGAAGGAGCCCTCCCCCGACCGACGGACGTTTCAACCCGGGAGTCGCCACCCAACGCATGAGGACGAGTTGTCATCCATCTCAGAGCTAGGGAGATGTGACCCATCGCACGCGGCGCCCAGATTGGCGAACCAAGGAACACCGATAAATACCTCCTCATTAGGGGCCAACCGACCCGACTACTGCTTGAGGTGCATCGAAGCAGTCATTCCGGAGCGGCCAGTGCCCGACCTAAGGGGCACCTCCCTGTTATACAAAAGCAGAGCAGTGAGTTGCATCGGATCTCAACCAATGCCTCCCAACATCTCGGCCCAAGTGCTCGGTCCACCTCATCATCTCGCTCACCCCAGGGAGCTCCTAATATTGGCCCATGAACCTAACCATGTTAACTCACCCGCCATGATACTTTTATTCCGTAACACTTACCAAGTAAACAATAACTCTATTGCAATCATAGTGGACATGTTGCAAGAATCTCTATTGGATGTTGTTTCTGCTGCAATGTGGACACATCCGCTATCATAGTTGCTGTTTTGCTCCATCCATCACTGTTACCGATGAGCTTGAGATGTGCAGATTTTGGAGCGAAGTGCCCATCATGTCGGCTGGTAATACTCTCAATCTCCTCCTTAGGATGTGTTTGTTGTTTATGTCTATGTCTTCCCTAAATGATTTGATTTCAAACTTCCGTGTAATTCCAAAGAGAATAATAATGTAGTCATTTTTTTAGGGCAACTCAAAACGCAATGACAGCTCCTACACAATCCGAAAATAATTATCATATAATCTTACTCGCACAAATAAAAATATCATAAGGTTCATATAGGGCTATCCAATGCACAAGATTATCGTTCATCTATCATAATGCAAATCCTAAATATCATAGTCTTAAAAGAATGATTTTATTATTTTTTATTCGAATTCGAACATGCCTCATACACTAATTTTTCTATTCGATATATTGTTTATCTTATTAATAAATACTTTAACGATGTCTGAATCGATCATATTAATTTGATGTCAAAAGCACATAATTTTTATTACAAATAATATTTTTTTTATTTGATACATCTTTTATCTTATTAATAGATATTCTAACATCGTCTAAATGGATCACATTGATTTGATGTGAAAAAAACATGATTATTATTACAATGTCCAAAATAAATACCTACTTTTTAAGATGAACTTATTTCAAAATTAATTCGAGGATTACTCGAAACAATTGAAATAGGTTTGGATTAATTGCTGCACGACCAAACAAACATGAGCCACTCGCAAGGGAAAAGGAAAGGCGAAGAACAATCCATCGATGAGCCACAATGTGACTTCGACATTGCAATCATGTCAATGGCTAATGGATGGGATTTGTAACCTAATCAACATCATCTAATGTGGCAACACCCTTCGAGCTTTCCACCGAAGAAAAGTGTTGGGAGTGAAAGCTTTACATCACCAAGTGTTGCATTCATTCCGAGCGTTTGTTGGGTGTCCACTTAGGTTTGAACTCCCTTTGAAGACATCCTTTTCAAACTAAACATGAATGGCTTAAATGATTACATAGCTTTGTTTCTTCCTTAAATCCTTTTATGTGGTTAACCAGTCTTTCTATAGACCACTAAATCTTAATAAATTCAATTCTTTTTTTTTTTGCCAAAAAAAAAAAAGAGATACATCCTAAAAACAAATTAAAATAGCTACCATCGAGATTTCATGTTAACTAAGAGCTATTATCGATGATATTTGTGAATTAATTTTCAAAGGTTTTTGTTATTTATGTCAGTCGTATCCCAATAAATTATGATGTCTTTGCTAATGAATCAGAAGAACCAATGTGTTCTTTTCTTTTTGTAAATGCTAGCGATATAGATTCATCATCTAATCCCTCTACCAATGTTTTCTTCAGATAAATATATATTTTTTATTTATTATAAAACATATAATATTAAGGGTATTGTATGTATTTAACATTTATATATTTGACTTAAATTAGTTCCGAATAATTATATTTAAATTTTTTTGATACTAATTATTTCCGTCATAATTAATCCAATCACGTCTTTGATTGCATGGTGGTGTAGAAATACTTTTTTGATTTGTGTTCCGTGATTCTTTGATGCTGTTCTTTTACCTCTTTTAATGCCTTCACATGGTTTCATATATCACAAATTTAGTGTTCAAAGAAAGGATGGTGGTTTTACAAATACATCAATTCAAAGATTGAAAATAATGTATGTGCCATTACAAACATAATATATATATATATATCCCACTAAATAATAATATTATGCACATGTATTTCTCTCGAGAACACATATCAAAAGATCTTTAAATATCTAAAGCATCACTCGTAATCTTATATTAAAATGAGTTTTTAAAATTATTATGGACGAGACCATAACTTGATGTGATCGAGAATCAAACAAATAATTATTAATGTAGTCATATTATGCGATTGGGTAGGAAAGTATTTGGTTTGAACGTATGACTCGTAGTAATTAATGTTCTCGTATCACTAACTCGATATTCCAAATTAATCAATTATTTTTATGAGAAAATGATATTTTTCAAATCAAATCTATTCTAAATGATCGATAAATCCAAATATCGGGGATCCAAGAGTGATAATCATCCGATGAGCCTTTTAGCAACCATTGTTATAGCGATAATCATGGAAAAGTGCATGTCTTTATAGTTATTTTATCATTTACATTAAAATTATATCGATGGTAATTAGAGTTTGAATTATTTGTTAGATAATGATTAGTTAATGGAGTATAATTATATATATTAAATTTAATATTACAAGGATAAATATTAAAATAGTTTATTTAAAATATACATGTATATCATGTCAAATTTGTTTAAAAAAAAGGAGAGTTAGTTGATTGTTTATTATTTATTGTAGCACTTCTTTTCTTTTTCTTTTTTTTTTTCCTTTTCTTGTTCTATTCAAACAACATCACATGACAGTACAGCAAATTGACATGATATTGATGAAGTAGGTGGGCAAAGTGTCTATTGATTTGCACACAAAAACAGGTGTAATTTGCACCGGATGATTTTTATTTGCTATAAATAAAACCAATGATATATTAATATAATGAAAATAAAAATAAATATAAAAAATATATTGGACTAAGGAGTATTATATATTGTATTATGAGGAATTAGGGCCATTTATAGGTTGGATCTCATAGCTCAAATATTGATCCAAACCCTGATTTGTCATTGGACTCAATTGCTATATAATTATTACAAGTTAAATGAACCATAATAATTGATTAATTGCTGTCTTATTTGATTACATGACACAAAGAAACAAAAATAAAGCTTCAAGAGGCAGCAAATAGATCTAATTAGCTTACCAAAAAAAAAAGATCTAATAAAATAAAATAAATATTTACTCTTCTTAATTTCTACACCTTTTTTCTTTTTTCCAAGAAAAAAAATAATTTATGCTTATCTATTATCTCAAATATTGAAATATGTAGTATAAAATATTTATAATATTCTTAATGTTCCTGTAATGAATCTTTAAAGGACATAAGCCTCATCAGATGCTTCATAAAAATATGAAGATCTCATTATAATCCTTCATAAAATACAAAAAAATCCATGACATTTTTAATATTCTTTAATTGCAATGAGTTTTGAATGATACTTATAACATCTAAGTTTTAACTCACTCTTAAATAATAGTAAGTCGATTAACAATAACAAATCCCGACTGTATATAGAGTCAATTATATGAATTTTTTTTACATGCTATCTACAGGTAAATTAAGAAATATATTAAATATTTATTTATAATTTATAATAATATCCTTTCTTTGTTTTTCTTTACAACATTAATACTAATTATTTCACATATTTAAGTATTTCACATTATATATTTACCGAAACTATACCTAATTATTTATAAATAAAACTAATTTTCTCCGATTTCTAAACTTCAAACTCTCAATTTTGACCATTTGATTTGTTACTCTATCAATGTTATATTCGTCTATCTATCTCTTCATATTATTAAATAATCAGTTGAAAGGTAATCATAATTAAATATACATATTTTTTAGTTTATAAAAATATAAAATTTAAATTTAAATTTAAATTTAAAAGATAAATATAAGAATCATTTATATATATAAAAATATAATTTTGCCAAAAGAAAGGAAAAAAGAAAATAAAAATAATCACACATCCACTGTCGAAGACAAATCGCCTTCTATTAGTCTCCTGACCGCCTCTGTTACATGGCACATGAGTCTAATAAATTCCTTGGGTTCGGTTCGGCGACGACACTCGTTCTTTCTTTCTCATCGGACCCCCTTCTCTCTCCGTCTCTCACCCATTCTCCTTTTTCCCAATCTCCCGTTCGGAGCAAGAAACCTTCGCATCTCCCCGTTCCAATCCCATCGGCGATCGATCCATCGATCGCCCCCAACCATCGACTCTCGCCGCACTAAGATTAGGGTTCCCGGCTCCACCCGATCCCAGCCCCATTGCCCCAGATCCCAACCGGATCGGCCGCCACATCCATCGAGAACCCGATTCCTCGATCCCTTTCGCGTCTCCGCCGGTCGCGATCGGATCTTCCCGATCTCGCCCTGGAGTTGCGGTAGATCTCGGCATATATGCTTCCGTGAGCTCCCTTCCCGATCTCGATCTGGAGGTGCGGCGGGTCTTGGCATCTTGTAGATCGGCGTCGGCGGGCACCAGGGCTGCGGAAAGTTGGCGCCCCAACGCAGGGCGCAGCGCCACATGGGTGGCCAGGTGCAACAGGGCGGCGCCGGCACCGCCGCGGCGGCGGCGGCGGCGGCCGGTGGGGACGCCGGGGATGCCGTCATGGCGCGGTGGCTCCAATCCGCCGGGCTCCAGCACCTGGCCTCGCCCATGGCGTCTTCTGACAACCGCCTCCTCCCCAATCTCCTCATGCAGGTAACCGACCGTTTCCTGATCTTTGGTACATCTTGTATGATGAAAGGACTAAAAATGTTTCTCTCTCTTTAATCTTTATAGTGCATTTTGAATCTCTCGTGTATTTTCTCCTTGTGCGCTGCTTCGAATGCGATCATTATAGTATGGGCCCCAAAGGCGGCATCAGATGTGATAACTTCTTTGCCTGCCAGTGTCCCTTTGAACATTTAATCTTCAAGTACCACGAATAAAAGATTTTGCTGAAAATTTCGTAGGTTATCTACTAAAAATAAGGCCTAAATGTTCTTTTAAATAAATTGTTAGTTAAATGTTTGAGAGATGTATTGGCAGGGATATGGACCTCAGTCGGTGGAGGAGAAGCAGAAACTCCTTAGGCTTTTGAGGAATCTTAACTTCAATGGGGAATCTGTTTCTGAACCATACACTCCAACAGCACAAAGTCTAGGTACGATGACCACAGCTGATGGCTTCTATTCACCTGAACTCAGAGGGGAATTTGGAGCTGGACTTTTGGATCTTCATGCTATGGATGACACTGAGCTTCTCTCAGAGGTAATCATCGACGGCCTGTATGTATCCAAATGCTATTATTTTGGGGGGTATACAGGACTGCTGGTTTTCCTCCTCATGTACATTTGTAACCTATGCCGATTCCCTATGGGTTTGTTTAAGATTAGTACTGGAATGTGATAAATATTGGTGATAGTGTCTTGTTTCTTCAAGTCAATGATGATTATGATATTAAATATACAAGGATAACTGATGATAGAATCCCATGACTTTGAATGTTCGAGAATGATTCCCTGATCCCACCATTTTTATTGTTTTTAGCCTTCAGCAAAGCATCATATCACGAAACACCTTGAATGATGTTGCTCTTGTTACTCATCGTGTGGTCTGTTTTTAGCATTCAACTACCAACTTACTCTATGTCTTTGCATACCTTGCATGTCCCTACCCGACCCTTTTGCATAAGTACAAGTTATTTGGCAACAATATACTACTCCTGTTAAGGAATATTTTATGATTTGCTACTTTTATCTCTAAATTTTTGGCTTAATAAACTACATTTCATTCAGTATCTGTTGGACACGTTCCTTGTAACACTAATGCCTCGATAATGTTCTGATTGCTTTTCGCACATTTGTCAAACTCTCCCTCCTTTGGTCATGATTATCGATTACTTGCGTGTAATTAACCTTCATTTTCTTTCTTTTCTTTAACTTGATTATGATTATGTAATGATATTTATGCATTGGAACTGGATTTGTCAGTCTCTTTTTCCTCGTCACCTTGCTTTAGCTTGTAATCCTCATGGTAATAACTCTTTTTACAAGTGTTTTCCTACATGTTGGGCATAATTGATGATTTTACATAATTAGTCAAATGCACATGCCATAGATTTTCAGATTTTATCTAATTTGATGATAGAATAAAGCCTTTAGATCCAAATTATAGTTATATATAGTTGTCAGCCAATACATGCCCCTGCATTTTTGTTACAGTGCTGCCTGTGGCGAGCACTGCCTCGATTCAAAGGAAATGAGAGACTCCAAAAGCTATCAGGACCAAATCTTCTTAACTAGACTAATATTATTGCTGGACAATAATAAAAATATATAATAGAAATTGTGATAGAAGTCTGGACATCCTGTTGAGCTCAAATTTGTTTGTTGAATTTTTACTAGCTAAGACCTAATTAAATTAAGAAAAAAAATTCAAAAACTAAAGTAACCCACAGACTGATTTGCTATTCTGGGCTCAGAAATATCATTCCAGATGGTTCCTGAGACCCATTTATTGATTGTATGGACAACACATTTGAGTGCTGAACAAGGTTTGGGGGAAGGACTTTTTTTGATTATTATCCCTCTCTTTTGCTTTGTTTGATGCAATCCTAGTCAGAAAAGGAGTCTTGCAAGCCCTCCAACCTACCATGCTATGCTGGAATCCTGCTTGACATTGACTTTGGTGCCTTTTATAACAATGTGATAGGTTTATGGCTTGAATTCTCCGTAAACTATATGTTTTTTTTGTTGTTCTTGATATTGTTGTCATCATAAAGAGTATTTCATATTGTAAGATTTTTCATGGTTATATGAACATTTGTTCCATAGAATGGAGGATGCTCTTTATTTTGCTGTCAAAAGTATGAACACATAACCTTCTGCTTTACTCTGTTATGCTGAGCAAGTTTGTGTGGATTATTGATGTTTATGGTACAAATATCGGTTACCAAAAATAGATAAGCCATGCTCTTTTTACTAATGGCTTGATATTGATATTGAAGGTGGTATTATGAGAAATACCGTTCTTGGATTAATTTTTTAAGTAGAACAATATTTACAATTTTACATGAGCTGTGAAAGCTTAACATAAAATGAATGAGAAGAAAGCAAAGTGAACACAGTGGTTTTTAATAGTTAATATATTTTCATACATGTACAAAGATAACATTCATGGAATTATACATATCCATGAGATTTATTTTTAGTTTCTTAGGGTGCTCCATGATTTATTTTAGTACAGAATTTTATTTTGGAATCTGAGTGGGAAAATTAGCTTTGTTTGCAATCACTGTAAAGAATGATATTAATTGGTGCCTTCAAATGATGACTATCTGTAATTGTTGTTATATTTTGAAATTAATAAAGGACTATGTTCTTGTCCCCTGTTTGCAGCATGTATTTTCAGAACCATTTGAGCCGTCACCATTCTTTCCTACCAGGGGATTTGATGATGACTATGATGTGACATCTACTAAGCAACAAGTGCGAGCAGAGGGCAATATGAGGCCAGTGGATAATGAAAAAGAGATTAGTACCAAAGAGAGCAATGTTGCCAAGATCAAAGTCGTGGTATGTTTGAAAAATCTGGTAGTGCATTCTAAAGATGTGATGCTCTATCTTACCTAACGCCAGTTTTAAATCAAAATGATGTCAACAGGTTTTCAGTAAAATTAAATTTTAGCTTGGAAAGTAAATGCCAAAGGGGCAATATGCTTGGATGACAGTTTCATTCTAGTACACCTGATTTGAAATAAATTGGATTCCATAATAAAATTGTGATTCACGATTCTAGCTTTTGAGACCCATATCTGAAATGCTTGATGAAATAGAATTGTATGAGTTATTGAAATGCATATTATAACTAAAAGCAACATAGATTGGGTGGAACTGTTTTGTGCAGGTCTTGTTTATTTATCTTTTGTTTTTTTTAAATATATAACTTTCTGTTTTTTTTTTTTGCAAAAGTTAAAAGTCTCTTTTCTTCTTCTCTGTTGTGAGAATGGAGCAAAATGCTGCAAGAGTTATAGCCTATCTCTAGTCATTCAAACCAGGGTGAAATCTGACTTAAACCTTGCAAGTCACACCAATTATAGCTTATTCAAACTAGGACGAATTGGAGAAAGTAAGTGAAAAAGTAAAGAGGGAAAAGTTTGTCCTATTGTTCTATGAGGAAGTCCCTTTTATGTCAGAACCCTAATGGATCAGTAGGGAAGATTTCCCATATCCGGCCACTGGGGGGGATATTTTCCATTTTGATATGGTGATGATGTGGCATATGAGCTGGTCAGGTTGCAAGGAAGTTTAGTAAGTTGGGGTCCTCCATGATCTGGGAGCCCATGTGTCAGTTTCTTGTTGGGGGTTAGTTTATTTCCCACATTAGGTTGAAAGTTTTCTTTTAGTATATGCATCTAGTTCAAAGAATCCAATCTGCCCTGGACATTTTCATCTCTATTCCAAGTGATGTTGAATATGAGTTTAACGAATTAAAAATCAAATAGAGTACTTAATGGAAGTTTGTCATACTTAATATCCAAAGTGGACACCTATATGCGAATGTCAATGGTATGTGAGTAAGTGAATTTCAAAATTTACTGACAAGGAATAGGGAACACATATCCCTAGTTACCATATTGTGCTTGTATTGGTATATTAAACAATGACATGCAGCATAAGTTGTTAACATCCTTACATGATTATTAATAGAGAACATTCACCTGCTGTCTGAGTCTGTAATCATTAACTTGGAGGTAACTTGTCCAGGTCTGCCATAACTAAAGAACTACAAGTATCAAGAGTTAAATATATGTGTTGGCTTAAGAAAAGAATATATTTGGCGGAGTTAATAGTGACCCTTTTGTGTTGATTCACAAGAGCACTTGGATAATTCAGATTACGTGATTGTGTCAGTTTATTAAGTCATTTAAATTTTTTAACTGTTTTATGATGTAATATTTGTAGTCACTGTTGGTGATGTAGAATTTCTGAACATCAAGGTTGTGCATGGTATGTCCCTATGAAAATGAAAAATTACTTCTAGTGATGATAGAACTTTTAGTTCTGGTCAATGAAACCATCAAGAAGTGATATGATATTAGTTCCACAAGCCATTTATCAAAGTGAAAAATGATCTATCAAACTTGAGAAAGAGTAAGGACGGTTAATACCTGAATGACAGAAGGCAACACTTTCAAATGGTCAAGATTTTATGCACTGTGAAACCAGTTCTAGATGAAGGAAAAAGTTTTGTTAATTTGAGAAGTAGAACATTCCCATATATTAAGTTATGTAGAGCTCTTTCACAGAAATATCACCAGAAAGTTACAAATCAACTTCCTGATGATTTTTCCATCAACTTGGTGGCAACAAGGATGCATTGATGATGGCACTTTGTTTTCTTTCTTCCTTTTCGGCCAAGACTGCTTTAATTTGGATGGTTGAATGAAGACTGTATTCTATACTGTATGCCAAATTGTTTGCTTGATTATAAATATTTATGCTGCGTTAGATGTCTGGTTAATTTTTCTTTCCCCATTTCTCATCGTTCGTTTTAGGTACGTAAAAGACCTCTGAACAAAAAGGAGAAATCGCGAAAAGAGGATGACATTGTCACTGTAAATGATAATGCATGTTTAACTGTCCATGAGCCAAAGCTAAAGGTATTGTAATATCTGCAGAAAATATGATGATCTGGTTCCAATTGTTTTTCTTTACCATTAAAATTTGAATTAGTTGCTGCGGACCTTATTTTTAATGACTACTGTGCATGCTTTTATTGTAAAGCTTTTGTGTGCAATTCCAGTCTTGGTTATGTTCTTGTTGATGGTAATTGTACTTGATTGGCATTTGTGTTTATGTCAGTTAAATATAAACATTTGGTGTACCCATCCATTGATATGGCATGTAGCTTCTCTTTTTTTATATGCATAACCTATGATACTTGTCTTTACCCTTTTTTCAATATTAAATGGCAATTATTTTTTTGTCAGCGAAGAAAGTATGTTTGCTGAATCTTTTTAAAGCTAAGCAAAGGGGATGGGGCTTTATTTTCATAAGTTCATAATTATCTTTGACATCTTGTCATTTTTACAAAGGATCTGAACTAGTAACACAGACAACATGAGGGTGTTAGGATTTTTTTTCTATCATTTTGTTAACTTTGATGAAGAAAAAACTTGTGCTGCCATAGAAATACTCATAAAGTCACCCTTGTCTGGTCTTCTATATTTAATGTTGGAGATTTCTTTATGTGGTTAATACAGTTTAGTAACCTCATGCAAATTTCTGATGTTTGATCTTGATGATTTTGAAGAAAGGTACAAACACATTAAAAATTTAATTTTACAACCAGAAAAGAGAATTCAGCTTTTAAGTTTTACAATAAGGTGATGAACATTGATCTGAGTTTCATTCTTTATAAATTCATGATGAACTTAAAATTGATGGAAACATGTGCCTATGACATGATAGAATAATCTTACAAAGTTGGACAGAGTAGCATAAGAGGAGGTTCTTTTTCCACTATCTTTGTTGGCATTGTCAAATCATGTTAGGTAGTTTAAACCAAGGAATGACATTTCAAGGACCAGACCTATATCTGTCCCTCTGTTATGTACTATGTACCAGTTGGTACTATTGTATTGACCTGGTGTACTGGTATGAACTAGTGACTCAAAGAGGAAGATAAAGGAATATATGGCGAGAGAGGAAGAGGAGGGAGGAAGGAGGAAGGATGAGGAAGAAAAAAAAGGAGGAAGTGGAGGAACAGGGGGAAGGAGGAAAAGGAAGGAGGAGGAGGAGGTGGTGGAGGTAGAGGAGGAGGGAGGAAGAGGAGAATAGGCATGTATCGGGTAGGCGGAAACGGTGGACCACAAAAGATCTTGTGATTGGTCCCGCACGAGCACAATCAGATGCAATTAGGGAAGGTTCTTATTTCTTTTATATGGTCGGGTCGGACTGTTTGGATCAGGGGTGGTCAGCGTATTAGTTAACACCTTGACCGATACATACCATCTGTTTCGTACTGGCCCAGGCGAAACAACATTCTTGGCTTATGGAATCTTCTTGGTTAACATCTTTGAGAGGCTTATCAATGGAATTTACAGGTGTGCCATTGTATAACTTCTATAAATGGTGTCTCATGTTGTAAATAAAAGAAAGACTCAATGAAAACCAAGATTCTCTTGTTAATCATTTTAGAGGCTTTTTGCCATAATAGTTCAACACCTAAAGAAATTTAGTTTTATGTCCAATTAGGTAGTGCTCTGAGTGAAGTTGGGATCATCTTACAGGTTTATTATTAGGTTCAGAGTGTTGATTTATCAGGTATTCTGAAGATCACAAGGCCAACTGAGTTTTAGACAAAAAATGAGTCAATTTAAATGTCTGTTTTTGTAGATAACCATCTATATCTGTCAGGCTTTCATTCTCTAGGCGCATTTTTCTTAATGTGGTTTCATTTAGCTGCGGTGGTTTATAAATTGGCTTGTCTTTTCCTTTCAGTGGATTGTTTATGAGAGATCTGTTTTAGCAGTTCTTTAAGATCTATTTTGACAAAGATAGGAGCTAGGACTTTTAGACTAAGTAGGTCTTGAACCAAATACGTAATTTTAACAATTTAAAAAATTATTGAATCTATAGTCGAAATAGATTGATGAGAAGTTTCTAGCAACAGAAACTTCAAGTGTCTTGCATATATTATTTGGCAGGAAGAGAAAATGATGTTGACAATATTAACAGTGTTAAAGAAAGATGGTTATCAGTTTTAGATAAAAAGGCAAGTTTATGTGACAGTTGTAAGATGAGCTATGCTTCATGGGTAGGAAGGTTGAGCAATTATTTAACATGTGCAAAAGATAAGTGTTGCTGAGATGTATGTATGGGATTGCTAGAAAAGACAAGAAATTTTACGTGCAGGCAGGTGTAAGAATTCTTCGTGTACAACTAGGTGAAGGCCTCTGATACAAGATAAAACAAAAAAAAATCCAAGATGATATGAGCATATTTAAACAAAATATAGATGCTTTGTCAAAGGTGTGTGGATTAGGATTAATGCTTTGAGAAGAGGTAAATGGAGACCTAAACTCTATTAGAAACAATAATAAGGAATTGGGCTGCTATTAGTTTGTTTAGTGTATCATCCTAAACAAAATGTTTGGAAAAGATCCAAGCATCCCACCCTAAATAGTTGGGTTGGGCTATTATTGGTTGTTGTATTTGTATATTTAAGATACTAACTGAGATGAAGCATGGAGATACACACTGATATGGCTTCCATAAAATTAGGAAATGACATAGTATGTATACATATCTAATTCATATCTTTTTCTTTTTTGCACTTTGTTTAATTTGGATAACCTGTGAACACCATCTGTGTTATTCATAGTAATCATAACAACCATTCATGTAAATTGCAAATGTATGGTTCAAAGGCAAATAAAAAACTTTAGGAAGCACATCTATATGATATGTACATGACATTTAATTCATATATATATAATTATATATTTTTATGTTTATAGTTTGTTTAATTTGAATAATCTGTGAACATCATTTATGTTATTCATAATAATCATAACAACCATTCACATAAACTGCAAATGTATGCTTCCAAGGCAAATAAGAAACTTTAAGAAGTGATAGATTTCAGTTAATTACAAACTGGGACATGCCTTGAATCATAAATAGATGAATCATACATAGATAAATCTTACATAACATAATTAACATAAGTGGAGATGATGTAATTGTCCTAATATATTGTGAAGTATCTGTGGTGTTCGGAGGTATCTGACAACTGCTGGTTATTGACTTAGACATGATACAATCATAGACACAACAAGAGTTTTGATGGCTGTGCCTTTTAGGGTGCTGGAGTAGAGCAGCAATTAGTGTTTTTCTCAACCATTACCTTATTCATGAATGCTTCATTAATGGTGTTCTGTGCTTTGATAAACCTTTGAAAACCCTGTATAGTAAAATGCTTTTGGTGATCAAGTGGCATAAGGATTCTTTCTGTTTTACACTAATGGCACATTTCTTAGTGGTGCATATAAGGACAAGTCATGACAAATCATGCCTAAACAGTAGCAGCACATGTCACAAGGATCTGTTTCAAAGGTGCTAAACAAGGTTTACACTAAAATTTGACTTGTATTGACCAGTATACATGCATGCAAACCAGCTCAAAAGATGTTGACATCTGTGCCTTGAAATGGCAATCCTCGATGTAAACAAGCAAAATATGATTGGTAAAGGAATTAAAATAACTTAAGATTAACTAATTTAGCTATATCTGAGTTTGATGGTTAGGATATCATAATGGATAAGGAGGCCACTTTTTTTGATGGTTTTAATTTATTACTGAACAGGTTTTTTGAAAAAAGAGCATAAACTTCTTTTGTTGAATTATAAATTTCTTGATCACTAAAACCTTTTTGGAATCAATTTGGTGCGTTTGCACTCTTCATACATTGCTAATTGCAAGTAATTGAGTGATTTAGTTTCAATGGATGGCTCTAGTTTCACATAATGCTTGTCTAGCCTGTAGAAATAGAATTGTATTGTCACGCTGACCCATGTGGGTTGGATTCATGGCTAGAAATATGATTAGCTTGCAGTTGTCCGTATAGAGCATGCTGATCAGCATAGCATGTAACTATGCTGTGCCTATACCATCATTACTTGAAATTATACCACACATATGCCAGCATGCTCCCTCTCCCATGCTACAGCATGAAAGACCTTTGTTAGGGCATCTTTGTTGATGGAAGGTTTGCTCAGTATTTGAAAACTTGACAAATATGCCAAGTTGATAACTTCTTTGACTTAACTGGAAACATTCGAAGTAGTGTTTCTCCTATAGATGGAATGCGACCAAATGCCATGGAGAACAATTCATTTCGCTGCAAGTTATTATTGCATACATAGGTTAACCTTTTCTGGTTG
Source organism: Musa itinerans (assembly GCA_001649415.1). Classification (NCBI taxonomy): domain Eukaryota; kingdom Viridiplantae; phylum Streptophyta; class Magnoliopsida; order Zingiberales; family Musaceae; genus Musa; species Musa itinerans. The sequence goes on from LVTN01000238.1 coordinate 158,814, forward strand.
TTCGGTTGGTTTCATTGTCTTGTTCATGGTTGATATCTCATAAAATCCTTCTCTTTGGAGGTTTCCTTTGATTAGCACTCAAATGTCAAACGTTGTTTACTATAAAATCTTTAACCAATTATTATGTCTTCAGATCAAGGTTTCAGATATCGACTATACCGGTTGGTATGGACAGTGATTATTGGTTTTATCAGAACTGATATTCAAACATACAGCTCATTATCAGTACAATACTTTTCATTTTTGTCTTTTATTATCTTAGTAAATATCAGATGGAATGGTTTGATATACCCACCAAAATAGTGATATTGTATTGATGTACTAAAAAGATTATCAGGCAGAGATTTAAATTCTGGCTTTAAATTTACTTATCTTTTGTGAAAAAAGAAATTAATTGTTAATGGATATCTATTTTAGTCAGAATTAAGCTACTTGCTTCATACTTCTCTTATTTATCTCTGTTCTGTTCGATGCACATTTGAATATATACATGTGGCAAATAGCATATCAAGCCTATAGTCATTTGAAGTTGGCTTTGTCGTTCTTTGTTGATCTAAATTTCATGCCTGTTTATCTTAATTTGGCAGGTCGATTTGACTGCATATGTGGAGAAACATGAATTTTGTTTTGATGCTGTCCTGGATGAGCATGTCACTAATGATGAGGTTTGTCATTATTGTAATTTTTTAGTAATGTCTATTGGTCGGCAATTAAACTACTTTTCTATGATTTCAGATATATCTCCAACTACTTTCATCAGTTATGGTTCTCAAATATCAAATATTTATTATTCATGCAGGTCTATCGTGTGACTGTTGAGCCTATTATACCGACCATATTTGAGCGAACAAAGGCTACTTGCTTTGCTTATGGTCAAACAGGTTCATCTTGCGAAACAAGATATATGAATATTTCACTTTTTTGTAATTAACATTGTGCAGGTTGTTATGTCAATTCTTTTTGTTGGTGATCCTGGTTTAATTTTACTTATGATATCCTGGTTAACTTATACCGACCATCTTTGAGTGAGCAAAAACTACTTTCTTTTCTTATGGTCAAACAGGTTCATCTTGCAAAACATGATAAATGAAATTTTGATTGTTTTGTAATTATTAATTAACAATGTGCAATTTGTATACTTATGTCAATTCTATTTGTTGGTAATTCTGTTTTAATTTTAATTTTACTTAAGATGCTCGCTATATTAAGTTTTTTGTTCAGAATTATAATTGTTATCTTCTCATTTATCCTAAGACTAAGAAATTTGAGCACCTAGCCTTGTGAATTTGGACTGGAATAGTTGATTCAGTTGATCGATGCCACATGTTACTGATAAAAAAATTTAGATTTCTTTAAGAATGCTCATATTAAACTGAAACTTTGAGATAGCGGCTCAGTTGAAAAACCGAAGGAGAAAATTATCTGGATGAATTTAGTTATGCCTTATCTGCTGAAGCTTTGTACAGAACTGGTTATGCAACAATACTATGATAAACATCCCTAATGTCTGAAGTAAAGTTCAGCTTTGTTCATCTTCTTCACATTTATGTAATGCCTGAGCTACTTCTTTTACAAATCATTCTGACTGTATTTTTTTATTTTGGTTGTCACCTATTCTAACGAAATGGGCATTTCCTTATATGCAAAATTTCAAAAGTTGATACCGTGTTTTGGATTAACTGTTGCACCTGTCTTTACTTTTTGTTTAGGTAGTGGAAAGACATATACTATGCAACCACTGCCACTCAGAGCTGTAGAAGACATTGTTCGCCTGTTACATCAACCATTTTACCGCAATCAAAAGTTCAAATTATGGCTTAGTTATTTTGAGATATATGGTGGAAAGCTTTTTGATCTTCTCTGTGATAGAAGGTTGGACTGTTATACCATGGTGTGACTTCACTTGGTTTTTACTTGTCTATGAATTTTTATTTTTATATCGTGTAGTCTTGTGCTAGTTGTTGCTTTTAAGTAACATGTATTTTCGTGCTTGTTTGTTACATTCCACATTCCATGTGGTGCTTGTCAGGATGACATTATTTAATTTGAATATATTATTCATTATATTGTTCTTAGGTGTCACATCTTTGTGTATTGAAAGCTTAATGATCCTTCAGAGAAGTTAAGATGTTAATTATCAAAATATACTTTTAGATGCTAACAATATTCTGTACTGGTTTTAGTTATACAGTTGATTTTAATTAATATTTTTATCTTTTTAGTGACATTCTGGAGTATGCCATATTGGTCTTATAAGTGACTGGTACAATGTTTTATTAAGATTTATTTTTGTTAGAGATAGTATTATTAAATTGCCCAAAAAAATTTATACTACCTTTCAGTTTGGAAATAGCATGCTTCTGTTTGGAGCAAAAGTTGCTTTCAAATTTATAAATTTCTTACACCATCTGAAATTAGGTATTCTGACATCTTCCTTATCTCCAGTATCTAAATAATTTGTTTAGTATTATATCATGATATTAAATGTTGCAATCCATTTGGACAACATTTGTCAGGAAACTTTGCATGAGGGAAGATGGAAGACAGCAAGTTTGTATTGTGGGATTACAGGAATTTGAGGTCTCAGATGTTCTGATGGTTAAGGAATTTATTGAGAAAGGTAATGCTGCAAGAAGTACGGGTTCCACAGGAGCTAATGAGGAATCATCAAGATCCCATGCTATTTTGCAACTAGCAATTAAGAAGCATAGAGAAGTAGAAGATAACAGAAGACAAAAGGAAAGTAATGAATCAAGGGGTGGCAAGGTGGTTGGAAAGATATCTTTTATTGATCTTGCTGGGAGCGAGCGGGGCGCTGATACAACGGACAATGATCGTCAAACTAGGTCCGTAAATTTGTGGTCTCTTTAATATTTCTCTTTCAATGTGTGTCATGCAAAAGAATGAAGTATATTCAAGAATTTTAACATCAGTTGTTTCATTGGGCTCTCTTTTATATGATTTTAATTAGTGTTTTGTTTGATATTCTACTTCAGAATTGAGGGAGCAGAAATAAACAAGAGCCTTTTGGCTTTAAAGGAATGCATCCGTGCCCTAGACAATGATCAAATTCATATTCCATTTAGGGGGAGCAAGTTGACTGAGGTGCTTCGCGATTCATTTGTTGGCAATTCAAGGACAGTTATGATTTCTTGCATTTCCCCAAATGCTGGTTCTTGTGAACATACCCTTAATACTTTGAGATATGCTGATAGGTATTGCCTGTGTAGCTTAAAGCATAAACACTAGAGCTCATATTTTTCTAGCTATTGTAATTTGAGCTTTTGACTGAGCAGGGTTAAAAGCCTTTCCAAGAGTGGCAATTCTAGAAAAGATCAGGCTTCTGCATCTTTGGTTCCTTCGAGCAAAGAGTTGGCATCATCACTTCCTATCTCAGTTGAAACAGATAATTTTGCGGAGCAAAATCAAGGCTCTAATGCAGTGGAAGTGCCCAAAAGGAATGCTGAAATCTTTTTGCATAATTCTTCATCAGAGCCCGACAGGAATTCTCTTGGAACAATGAATTACAATCGTAACGGAAGGGAAGAAAGCATGCAAGTATCAGGTTCACTTGACAGGGAACGAACTGACTTGAAAAGCAATCTTGGAGGTTATAGCAACAAATCGTATACTGTTCAGAATTCGTCTGATACTCAAGATGAAGAAAAGGTACCAAAGGTATCCCCACCTCGGAGAAAACTGACCCGGGAAGAAAAGCCTGAGAGACAGAACTGGTCGAAAAAAGAAAGTGGACCTCGACTGCCTCCCTCTAATCAAAAGCAGCAACATATTCTTGATTCTGCTTCTGACACTGTGTCAAAACAATATGAACCGGAAGCTTCATGCAATGATGAAGAAATAAATGCTCTACTTGAGGTTAAAACATCCAGATCATTTTTCAGCCATGTGGAACTTCATCTCATTTTTTAGTATTAACTTCATTATTGTTGTGATTTTCAGGAAGAGGATGCTCTGATAGCTGCTCATAGGAAGGAAATTGAAAATACAATGGAGATAGTGCGTGAGGTAATTATAAAACCCTTGTGAAACTTTTTTAGTGCTGTACAACATGGTACCCATTGGTTGTAAGCCAACTTAGTTTTGGTGATAATCTATTTTTAACAAGAAATGTCTTTGATGCTGATCTATATAACATTTTCAGCTTGTGAAACCTGAATAATGTAATTTAATGTTATTGTGTCCTACTTTCTAGTAAAACTAAAATCTCAGCTTTTTGACCTTTTACTGGCAGTTTATTACCCTTGTTGTATCGTCCAGCACTAACCTAAATATGAAAGACTAACTGGTTTTTCAATCTTATCATCATTCTACCCATCTCACATCATTTTTCGTCTTTATCAATCTGCATGTTCATGGCTAATGAACAAGCATACTCACATTCTCAACAGAGATGACGTTGAAAGAAAATGAGGAATGTAAATTTCATCAATCATTTTGAAGGCAGCACAGCATCTTCAACAATTTTATCCTACCAAATCTGAATTATTAGCCATATTTTTCCTCATACAGAATAATACATAAGCATATCATAATGAGAAAGGAGTCGATGATGTTTTTGTCTATGAAGTGCCTATCAAATGCCATATTGCAGTGATTGCCCAATCCAATGTGTGTAGAGCACTATAGTTTGAAAACATCACTTGTGTTTGTGTGAAGTTTTCTTCATCATTATTTTGTTTGTGTTTGTGTGTGTTTACCACTGTACACACAGCCTTAGGAGCATTACCTGTAAGCTTTAACTTTGCCAGATTTAGTGAAACGTGGTTTGAACTGGTTACAATTGTCTATGAGATAAAATTTGATTTGTTCCTTATTGCTATGCTTTTATGTTATATTAATCCACAACACTTTGCATGATTTGTTGTACACTGTCTGGATCACCTTTTGATGTGACAGAAGTACTTGAGGAGCATTTTTTGATTTTGAGAATATATACACCTTGTAGCATCAGTAGTCTTTTAAAAGTTTCTGAAGTGTCCATAATGACTCAGATGATTTCTCTTCCAGTGAATATAAACTTTTGTTCTGACATCAAAATAAGAAAGTACAAATATCCACTTTGAACTTTTTTGCTTATTCTCTGAACATCTTGCCTTTTGATGATGGGTTATATATGGGAGTTCGATATGCTTCTATTGCTCTTAACTCGGGGCAGTACGGTCGTTTGTAGGAAATGAATTTATTGGCGGAAGTGGACCAACCTGGCAGCCTTATTGACAACTATGTGACACAGTTAAGCTTTGTTCTCTCTCGCAAAGCAGCAGGGCTGGTCAGCCTTCAGGCCCGCCTGGCGAGATTTCAACAACGCCTGAAAGAACAGGAGATCCTCAGCAGGAAGAAGGGGCCAAAATGATTGTGATCCATCAGAGACCTTACCATTCTCATCCTTCCTGGTATCTCTTCTTCCGAAGGTAGCCACACCCTTTGGGAAGTATTATCACTGCAGCCAGGATACTTCTGTTGGAAAAGGTTGGCTGTGAAACTCTGCATTTGAACGTGAGTAGTCCCAGAGTCGCCCATCCTATTCCAGCGACATTTATCTTGTTTATGGTATTTTGCTTTGTTTGTGAATTGCTTTTGTGTGCGTGAATGGAATGGCGAGATGTGCGGAGAAGAATGTCTGCTGCTGTTGTCGCATGATACCAACTCCAACCAACAGCTTCGTCTGACCAGGTGGCTATTTCATCGGACAATAATTTGGAAATATGTAGCCAGACATGTCTAAGAATATAATATAATCATATGTTATCATTGTTGTCATACACAGTTCTGTTTCGCTGTCTTTTTGGATTAGATGCTGCGTGAAAGACCGGTGGATTGGATTGTTGAAAATATTACATCAAAATATCCCTTGTCATCCGGAAATGTCAGCACACAGACGCAACATATGTTATCATTGAGTTGTTATGAGAGAGCGTTGCTTAAGCTGTTCTCAGACCCGAAGAGATACCCGGAGAAACCCGTTCTTTTAATTTAATCTGGAGCTTACAAATTTTCGTATAATATTTATATGTCTCCAAATATTAACAATAGTTTAAGTCATACAAAATATAAAAATAAACATTTAAATTATACCCCAGTGATCAGAGGTATATAAATATATATATATATATGACTTAATTGTCTTGAGATGTATACACTAATTGTGACAAGAAGAAATGATCCCTTAATCTCAATCCGTGACCTCCCAGCTTTTGACCATGTGGATGGTAGCCCAAAATTTGACGAGGGTAGAAGCTCATGATTCCTTTGCATACGCATCAAACGAGCGCACGATAAACATCCATTTTAATTTAAGATGATTCATCTGCTCATTTTAATTTTTTTTAGTTATTATTTATTTAGACTCACGAGACTGGCTACTGCTGGCTGCTGGATTACAAGCCCTGTAAGAAACCATTGTCAAGGGAAACCGTGTTGAGATGGGGAAAAGATAATCCCTTCCTCATGTCAGTGATCTCCTTCTTAACGAGAAATCGAAGGTTGGAGCACTGAAGAAGAAACTTCAGCTCTCGATCTATCGACGTTCAAGCCTTCATCAGCAGCATCAACAGGGTCAGGATTCGTGCACCAAAGGTCACACCTTACAACATAATATCCATATCGGACGTTCATGCTTCAGCTCAAGATAATTTTTGGTGTGTGATATGGTTGTTAAAGTCCCACATCGACCAACCAAAACCTTGCGATTCCGTGGGTCGGCCATAAACAGTTCAACTCGTCAATCATTTGGTTCCTCGCAGCTAGCTGTAGATGACTGCTCGGCCTCAAATTAGCGACCAGGTATGTTTTGCTTGTGGATTCAAGCTTTAAATTCATTGATTTAAAATTATTCGTTAAATGGCTACTTAGTCAAGCATTGGATACTGAAAACCCAACAAGATTTGAATCATACAAAGAAAGACGAGTGCGATTTTTGCTAGTTTAACCTACCCAACATGGAATAACATTGAAGGCGAGTTGCCAAATAGGAATTAAGTGACTTGGAGCTTCCGTAAGGGCATGGTGTTACGCGTGAAAGCTTGTGATGAAAGATGATCAGTGCATGATATTTTCACCAATACGGCAGCTCGAAACAGTTGAAAAACATGAATGAGTGACAAAGAAACAATCCTACCGTGATACAAAGACTCACATTTGACTGAAATAACCGGTGATATTAGTTAAAGCACAATTACAATGCACAAAGAAAAAGCTCTGGTGTCTTAGCTTCAACGAGAACAAACCAAAATTAGTTGGAAAGGTAAGTGATGACAGTTCATTTTTAGCTCTATTTTACTTTAGACCTTTATTTGACATCTATGATTAGCAAAATTAATCTGCAGAAGTATGAACTTTTGTTAGACTTATTAAAGATTCCAGTGTCATGACATGCCATCTAAACCAACTCTATAAAGATCAAAGAAACACTAGATGAAAGAAAAAAAAAAAAAAAAACTAATGAATAAAAATTAATTGTCAGAAGATCTTTTGGAACAGCACAAGGTAAAAAACATCAACTTCACAGAAGATTGATGGAACTTTGACAAGAAGCAGAGAAAGCCAACAGAAGTTACCAAACATGTGTCTGAAAGGGGAATGGGTGGTACAATCAACTTACTGTTCACAGAAAGGCCTTCAGGTGGCTCACAGAGAACAACGCTGAATTCTGATTTCTTTTTCATGGTTGTCCTCTTGTTCTTGTATTAGTGGCACCTTTTTTTCAGGAAGTTCAATGGCAACAAAAAGACTTATGATTTATTGTTATTGTTCGTTGGTGTCGGTGCAGGCCATGAGCCCCTTAGATCTTATGGAGTCTAACCCAGATCTAACAAGGAAGATTAATTGGTGGCTTAGAGGGAACACCTGAGGAGTCACCAGCATGACCAGATTTAACCACATTAGATGGTCCTGATCTAGTGCAGATCTAATACATCAAATTTAATACTGAAGCTGCTTGGTAAAATTTTATTGTCTTATTTTTATATAGAGATTTCTGTAAATTATTAACTCTTTTTGTTACAACTTTCTGCATTAGGAACAAAAACAAGAACGCATGACCAGGTTCGCTTTTACAAGAAAAATAAAACCCCCTCCCTTGTGATCACCACCGAACACTTATCTCAAGATAGAGACCAAAACAAATCAAGATGAGTTTCTTTTGTCCTTTGTTCCTCCTTTACAAATGGCTGATAACACAAAATCTTGACAATAAATCAGCGTGCGTCTAAAAGGACACTATCCTTGCAGTGTCACTGTTGGTAGCTGACGGGACTCACTAATTGGTTGGTTCATATAGCTGCCGTTGTCGGTTTATATGGGTCTTTTATGGATGATATGTTTCTGGTCCTATGATTGTATCTGTCAGTCCTATTGACCTTGGTAAGTCATAAATGCCTTGAAATATAGGTGATATCCCCACCAGAAGTGCCATCTTTGGGAGGGCAACAACCCAAAAGTGACACTTTGACACAACTGATCATTTGTCTGCCACAATCATCTGGGAGTCTCTTTGGACCCCTTCTCATCTTCCATGGCTTATGGGTGAACAGAATCTCTTCTTTCCTCAGAAAGTTGAAGTAGACAGTTAATACAGGGAACCAGATAGATTTTAATGTTTTACTAGTCAAGAATATCTTATTGGAAACATTATTGATCATGTGAATGAATGGTCCTGCTCTGAAGGTTTTAATAGCATGTGTAGCTAGTTTCTGATAGTATAAATCAGGCATTTAAGTTGGTTTTGAAAGCTAGACAACAAGAATAGGAATCAATAGCATGAAAAATCATAGTTGCATCAGCAACATTTATATAGTTTTTGTCTTGGCAACACTATTTGGGCATAAAAACAGGAATTACTAATATGAAAACTCAGCTGCATCAGTAAGACTTCTTCTTTTTAGTTGAGAAAAGCATCTTTCTTTTCTTCACCACCTTCCATGTTCAAAGTTAGAACTGACCTCAATATATAACCTAAGAGATGGGGACTGTGGGTGGAGTAAACCAAAAACAGAACAAGGACTTTGAATTATGCTACTATGTTTTCTGTTGCTAGACATATAAAGCACTATATTTGAATTGTTCAACATCACAATAAATACTGAAGGGTGTAAAATTGTCATGTAAATTTTTTTTTTTATGGTCCTGTTAATCTCTTCTGCATTATCATCAATCCATTTATGCATAGAAAGCTTATCTTTCAAAGAGATTGCTTGTAGTAAACATGGCCAAATTTTTGCCAATTTACTCTCTCTCTCTCTCTCTAAATTTCACATGACCGATCCTATCAAAGCCATTAGAGACCAGTAATTTCATGATTATTTTATAAATGCCATGATCCTTTGGGCTTCTCTTCTCCCCGTTGAGACTCCATCTTGCATCCTTTCCTTCTCCGCTTCCATCCAAAGAACAACAGTGAGGGGGGACAACCAACTACCAAAGGTCGATATCACCAATAATTCAACTCCATTACCCTTAAACAAGCATTTATTTCCCCCACCAATCTCACTGTATTACCAACAATCAAAGCTCCATATCATCATTTCCTAGGCATAAATTCTAAACAGATCAACTTTTAATGATTCCCCCCCCCCCTTCTCTTCCCTCCCACCTCTTCCTGATGAACATCAAATTTTGCTAATGAAAGATCTAACTCAATTACACGTAGAACCTACATAGACTAAATCATCTATCTTTTCCTGAAAAATGTCTTCTTTTGCAGAGATAAAATGCATCGGAAGGAAAGAGTACACAAGTATAACTAAATAGCAACACTGCTAGAACGATGGCTTCATATATGACAACACAGAGCTTATGAAAGATCAAGGCAGAACATCTCAATTACACATAAATTATTAATATCTTCCAGGAAACTACTAAATCTAAGTCTTAATCATCAATTCTTTTCTGAAAGATGCATTAAAAGGGAAAAAAAGTAGAATTATAACCAAATAGTAAATCTGCTACAACAATGGCTTCATGACACACAACACCAATCACTTAAACCTCGAACAGAGTGACCGAATACGTACCAAATTGGTTCTTCTCCTTCCTCAAAACCCAGCTTTCTTTTTTCTGGCTTTTCTCTCATCCACCGCGGCACTGGGTGATGGCGGAGCAGCTGCGGGAGTAGGGGTTGGCCTGGGCGCCGGGGCGGCAGTTGTAGTAGGAGGCGCCGCGACGGGAGCAAGGCACGGTGTCGCGCTTGAGGGCGCCGTAGCTGATGTAGCTGGAGGTGGCGAGGATGCGGCGGCCTGCCTCAGATCCGAGATCGAACTCCTCCCCGGCGAGGCATTCCGCGATAGTGCCGCGGCAGCCGGAGAGGGAGGAGGGGATCCAGCCGAGCGGCAGCTCGGGCCCCGCCTCCCCGGCGGCAGCCCGGGCGAGGAGGACGAGGGCGACCAAAAGGCGGATGCTTTGCATCAGCTTCGTCATTTGCGGGTTGGGAAGGAAAAGTCCAGTCTTTTTCCACACTCCCACTCAGAAGGAAGGCTAACTAAAAAGGTTGAGTGATGGTTGGGTGTGTAATTTCGGACAGGCGTTGTGACCAAAGAATTGCGGTTTTGTCCCGTGGAAAATTTGCAACATCGGAATTTGATTTGAGTAATTTGGATATGTTTATTTATATTTCTTTTTTTTAGAGAAGAAAACATACCTGTTAAATGGTTTCCTAATTCTGTTAGAAGACACATTTCAGATTTTTGTTTTTGTAGGATAACTTATCTCTTGATTTTAATTTTTTTGATTCTCACTGATACGAACGGAGTCTGCTATAATCATTTTACTCATCAAATATTAGTTTTTCTTCTTGCAAAACAAAAAAAAAAAAGTTTGCATAGGATTCTACATGCTTGATATATGGATTATTGTCATATTTATTACTATCACTGCATCTGAAAACTTAGTTCAGTAAATAAGACATGTATTATTATCTGATTTATATTTTTAATATCATGAAATATTTAGACAATAATATTATTGCATAGCATATCTTTTAGATTAGATGAGAGGCGGTTAATATAAGAGAGCTAGACTTTTTTACTATTACATGTGAAACTAAAAACTCATGCAAGAAAGAAAAAGAAAAGTGAGAAAATAGGAAGAAAAGGTTTGAGTTTTTTTTGCCTTTCAAAGGTATTATGATTTATTTATTTAGCCTAGAGATGAGCAATATAGTTTATCACTTCATGAAGATTATTTCGTTACATAATGACTTCACACAAAAGCAATCTTCTGTCAAAGTTTTCTAGTATCAAGTATCAATCAAACAAAGCTTGGATTAGGACACTATTGACTCACATGGAGCTAGAAAAAGTAGTCCAGCAGTTGTTACTATCTCTGACCTTTTCATACTTGGTGGATCACTTTCCATTCTCATCAGCATCTTTTAAGCTTTTATGTGAAGAAATTGCTGTTGAAAATTGCAGCAGAATTATTGCCGGATCCAGTAGCTTTTTTTTTTTTTTAATTCTTTTCATATATTCTCATAATGCGGCTATTTGATATTTTTTCATCGATGAGCTCTGAGTAAGAAAATATAGAAATTTTAAGCAATTCACATCGTTTATCTTTTCTTTTTTTTAGTTCATGCGGATCAGTTCTAAGCTTACAGAGGCAGAGAAATCCAGATTTAAACTATTTTTATGTGATCTAGCATTATGACAAAATTAGATTCAGATAGAGAACAATGGCAAAGGGTTAGGCCTCTAGTTTTTTGTATCTCTGGCTTACTGACAAAAGACTCCATCTCTCCATTCTGCTGAGCAAATCTTCCATGGGATCAGTTCCCAAATAACTTGAGGTTTACCAAACAAGGATTTTTAGATTTTGATATCCAATTAGGTCCTCTTCTGTGCAATGCAGTGTAGTAATTATCCTGACAGAGTTCAATCACAATTTCTTGCAGCCTGGATAGGGAAAATCCAGATAAAAATGGTGCAATGCTTGACTTGGAGAATGTGTTGTACTTACTACTGATCATTCACTAAAACTAAACCTATTTGGATCCCACAAATCTGCAGGACATTTCTATGTCGGAGATGGAGATGAAACAAGTTGCAGTTGGCACTGGCAATGTAATTCCAATAAGAAGAGGGGTTTAGGAACTCATGAATGCATGCTCCAAAGTGCAAATTTTAGATCAAAGGTTCAACCACACTGGGAAGTATTTGGATTCAGATGCCTTGAAGATATCTAAGAATTCATCACTGGCTGAAGGAATCCATGACAGTGAAACAGTTCAAGAAAGTTTTTTGCTTTAACTGCAGGAATTGCATTCTGTAGTGTGCAAGACAAGTGCTCCTCTCAAGACTGAAATCTTCTTGCATTGGCAACTCATTTGTGCAAAAGATCATCAAGTACTACTCATCCAGATTCTCTTGAATAAAATTCTAGTAATATTAGTGTCTGAAGCTGAACAACAAACTCCTTGTAAGCTTATCACAAACTGGATTAAGAAACTGAGAATTAGATACTGATGCATGCCAAAGGTTTTATGACCAATGGGTTCCAGTTTTTTTTTTTTTTTTTTTTCATGCAGCAATACATGATATATATAAACTCTATGTATCAAATGTCATGATGATACTCAACCAGCGGTGGAAACATGTGGTTGGTATTGAATATTATCAGAATATTAAATTAAATTTTATGATTAGATATGAGATTGACCTAAAAGCTTTAATAAGATATGAAGTGGAAGTCTTAGTTTCCCCCTTATAAATAGTGGACTAATATAACACATTGAGTATTCAAGAGAAAAAGAAAGATACAGTAAAACTTAAAAGAGGCTCAAATTTAGAGAGAGATTGTGAGAGACTGGCATAAGTACAAGTTTCTAGTCTTGAGGGTTCATATTCTTTTCCTCTATTATCATTTTCTAAGACTTATTTATGTTCACTATCCATCTTTTCAAGATATGTTTGGACAAATAGAAGTATAAGTGTAAGCTTTTCATCATTTTCTACTCTCTCTTCGAACCGTATCAATCAATAAGAGAATTTGCATTCTGAAAACCAATTTGTGCGTGAAGTTTACCAACTCTATGAGCAAATTATACACTGGCTTGTCATGCTCCAAATTCTAAATTTGATGCACCAGTTTGGCCATGGAACATAAGGTTACATGTTGGCAAGAAGGAACCTAGAGAGATCAAAGCATTAACATAGATTGCAGTAAATATGTGGAGTGAGGACTGTAGATACATACCATCAACCAAATTAATTTCATCTTTCATACAAAGACACAAGGTCTGATTCAAGTAGCTATTGCTGCATCAACACAACTGCATGCAGGCCCTGTTCACAACACCAGAACACAGCAACATGCAGACCACCTGTTGAAGCTGTAACCTGAACAACCCCAACCACACGCCAAATCCATCCTCTTCGACTCCGGCACACACCACAAGAAAACTCGTCATCAGCCATAGCCTCTACTATGCTACAAACATTCAAGTTTATCATTAAAAGATAATTTAGTGATGAGATGGTCACTGAAAACTAAAATTTTTTATATGACCAACTAATATATCCTTACTAAATCATTTAGATTTATAAATTAGTCACAAAAAAAATAAATCATCACTAAAATCTATAATTTAGTGACAAGTGGTGTCTTTTATCATCACTGAAACTTTTAACCCCGGGACATAACCCGATGGACGCGGGTGATAACTCACACCATCACTAATATATATTTTTTAATTATTATTATTTTTACTTTTGATGTCGATCTTCATCTGGTTATTTTTCTTATAGTGACAGGGTGATGACGGAGCAATCGCGAGAGTAAGGGTTGGCTTGAGCTTGCGGTGCGACGATTGTCATAGGAGGCGTCGAGTTGAGAGCAGGGGACTTTTTTGACGTCAAGGGCATCGTAGCTGGACGCTTTTGGCTGCTACAGGGACGATGATGGTGGGGAGGAGGAGGAGGGTGAGCAAGAGGAGGGAGCTCATCATTGGTTTTGCCATTTAGTGCATCGTGGAGAGGCGACATGAGAAGTCTTCTTATAGCACTTGGTTGGAATGCTGTATTTGGAATATAACACTTGGTTGTTATCACACTTATCATCATCATCACTACTACTATTAATGATGTGATTATCGATGACTTAATCCTGGATCACATATGTAGGATTCTAGATTAGATGAAGGAGCAATTTGAATGCCCGCTTATAAGCTGATCAATAAGAAGACCTAAGACCTGAGTTAGGTAGAGTGCTTTACCTAGTTCCGCAAACGTTCAAATTAAGACTAAAGTGAAAAATGAAATTACATGTGAATAGTAACTAACTAACATGGGTAATAGTAAATTATTAATTTTTTTTATAGTAAATTAGGTATAAGAAAATACTATATAGTATAAACGTATGAATAAAATTGTCATGACCCCCCTCGAATTATCATAAATTTAAAAGGTGTTACCATTATTGAATCTCGAATTTTGATGAGAAAATTAATTAGTAAATTATTTGATCTAATCTATATGTTGAGATAAGTGTACAAGATTAACTACGATAGTGGTAAGGTATAAAGCAGACGTTAGGTCGGAGTCAAAGATCGGACGATATGTCGAAGATTCAGACGATGTATCATAAGTTTGCTGAAAGCTCGCCAAGAGTTCGTCGGGAGCTCGCTGAGAATTCGTCGGAAGTTCATCGAGAGTTTGTCGAGAGTTCGTTGGGAGTTCGCCGGAAGCTCGTTGGAAGTTCGCCAGAAGCTCACCAAGAAGTTCACCGGAGGTTCGCCGAGAGAACAATCGACATACCGGACAGAGATTGCTTGCTTTAATCATAGTTAGACCATAAGTTGAGTTAGGATTGGGAGGTAATCCCACTAACTCAGGTAGGGGCCAATTGGGCCCTTAATAGAGCTGAATTGGGCCGATTAAACAGCCCATTCAGTATCTAAAGTCACGGCCGACGGTGGCACCGCTTAGGACTCAGTCTCCCAGTGCTCTAGGTGGAAGTATTGCCGGTAGTTAATGCTGTCATGTAGTGGTACCGCCCTATCAAGCGATGGTACCACTATAGCTCGATCTCCGAAGCTCTGTTAGGTAGTGGTACTGCTCAGACTGAGTGATGGTACCGCCCAGTGTCAGTCTGCAAGTGGTAGTGCCACCCAATAATGGCGGTGGTACCGCTAGTACCTCAAAATTTGGGAATGTGACACTTTTTGGCTTAAATTCTGAAGCCATTAGGGCCTATAAATACCCCACCATTTTCTGCATGAAAGGGCATAAAAGGGTGAATAATATCTTGAAATCTTGGGGTGTTAAAAGTGTTGTAAAAGTGTAAAGAGTCCTCCTCCTCCCTTTCTAGTGTTGTGATCATTCAAGAGAGGTGTGAGGCTTGTAAGAGTTATCTCCTAAACCCGTGAAAAGGAGAAAAAGTTGTAAAGAGGTAGTTGGTCTTCGCCTATTGAAAGAAGGCCATTAGTGGATGCTGGTGACCTCGACGGAGGGGGAATCAGAAGTGGATGTAGGTCACAATGACCGAACCACTATAAATTCTTGTTTGCATTTCTATTATTGTCATTTACTTACTTTGCAATTGTTTTACTTCCTCTTTATTATTATTGGCTTTCACTATCCTATGAACAAACACACTTTCAAGTTATCTTCCGAGATCGGTTTTCTAACGTACGAAGAATTTTAAACCGACGTTTTTTATCCGCTGCACTAATTCACCCCCCCTCTTAGTGCCTACTCGATCCTAACAATTGGTATCAGAGCTCGATTACTCTCGATTTGGTTTAAAACATAAGAGAGATGACTTTTTCCGACAATCAAGAGGGTTATTCTATCACTCGTCCTCCCATGTTCAATGGGACGAATTACACGTATTGGAAAACTAGGATATATATCTTCTTAATTTTTATGGATTTTGAGTTATGGAATATTGTTGAAAATGGATTTCAAAAGTCTTCTCTTCCAATGAGTGAATGGAATGACTTGGAGAAGATGACTTTCTCTTTCAATGCCAAAGCTATGAATGCTTTGTTTTGTGCTTTGGATAAAAAATGAATTCAATCGAGTTTCTATTTGCGAAAATGCTTAGAACATTTGGCATACACTTGAAATCACACACGAAGGCACAAGTAGGGTTAAGGAGTCAAAAATCAATCTTTTGGTTTATAGTTATGAATTGTTCCACATGAAACCAAGTGAGACCATTGGAGACATGTACACCCGGTTTACGGATGTCGTCAATGGTTTAAAAGCCCTTGGAAAAAGTTTTTCTAATGTTGAACTTGTTAACAAGATACTAAGATCCCTTCCAAAGAGTTGGGATCCTAAAGTAACTACTATTCAAGAAGCAAAGGATTTGAATAACTTTCCACTCGAAGAATTTATCGGATCCTTGATGACTTGTGAAATATCATGCAATGCACATGAAGAACATGAGAACAACCTTCCAAAGAACATAAAGAATTTGACATTTATAACTCAAGAAGATCACTTGAAAGAAAATAAGTGACGATGATGATGGCGACTTAGCACTTCTAACAAGAAAATTTAAAAAATTCATAAGAAGAAACAAAACTAAAAACAAAAATGAACTTAAAAAGGATCAAATCATTTGCTATGAATGGAAGAAGCCGGGACACTCCAAAGTGAATATCCCCAAGTGAAGAAGAAGCAACCAAAAAAGAAGAAAGCGCTTAAAGCAACTTGGGATGACTCAAGTGCATCCGAAGAAGAGGAGCCAACCAATAAAGAGCAAGTTGCTAACTACACATTGATAGCATATGGCGACGAGGTAAGTAACTCGATCGAAGCTCATTTATCTTTTGATGAATTATTAAGTGCTTTTCATGATTTATTTGATGAATGTAAATTAGTTAGTAAAAAGTATAAACTATTAAAAAAGGAGCATGCTTCTCTTATTAGTGATTTTGATGATTAAAATTTGAGAATGATGATAGTTTAACTCCTTGCACAAAATGTGATGAATTAGAAATGCTTAAAAAGAACTACATGAAACCTTAGAAAATTTTGAAATAGGTAACAAATCCCTAAACATGATCCTTCCAAGTAAGAATCATGTTTATAGAAGAGATGAAATCGGCTTTGTGAGTAACACTCATAAAAACCCAACTATCTTTGTTAAAAGCCTAACTTTGCATGTTTTATCCTGAAACAAATACAACTTTTGTTGTATATTTAGATATGTTGCTTATAAATGTTTATTTAAGAGATATAGTCAACATAAATTGATTTAGGTTCATAAAGGAACTGTAAAGAACTCCATACAAAAGGATAAGTTGAGTCGTTTGATTTTTGAGGCACCCAAGGTCAAATGGGTACCTAAAAATCATCTTTTTTTGTAGAAACGTTTACCATCACAAGTTAGGAGCAAGAGATGGTACCTTGATAGTGGATGCTTAAGGCATATGATTGGAGATCCATCTCATTTCTCTAAGCTCACTAGTCTAGACGAAGGGTATGTCACCTTCGGAGATAACAACAAGCGTAAAATCATTAGCAAAGGAACCATACGCAACAAATCTAACTTTTTGATTAAAGATGTGTTGTTGGTTGATGGTTTAAAGCATAATCTTTTGAGCATTAATTAATTATGTAATAAAGGATACGTGATTAAATTTGAATCCAATGTCTGCATTATTGAACAACCACACAAAAACATCTATATGATTGCCCTAAAACAAAATAATATATACACTAATAACATTGATAATCTATATAATGAAATATGTTTTTTGGCTTTGAATGACGATGCTTGGCTTGGCATAGGAGATTAGGTCATGCTAGCATGAAACTAATCTCTCAAATCTCATCCAAAGAACTTGTAAGAGGCATTCCTAACATTAGGTTTATTAAAAATAATATGTGTGATGCTTGTCAATTAGGAAAATAAATAAAATATAGTGTCAAACCAAAAAATCAAATAAGCATCTCTAGACTATTACAATTGATCAACATGGATTTGTTTGGATCAATTGATACATCAAGCCTAGGAGGTAGCAAATACGCCTTTGTAATTGTGGACGATTATAGTAGATACACTTGGACATACTTTTTGGCACACAAAAGTGATTGCTTTAGGTATTTTTCTAAGTTTTCTAAACTTGTTCAAAATGAAAAAGGCTTTATGATTTCATCAATTCGGAGTGATCACGGTAGTGAATTTCAAAACCATGATTTCCAAAATTTTTGTGAATCTAATAGGTACAACCATAATTTCTCAACTTAGAGAAATTCTCAATAAAATGAAGTAGTAGAAAGAAAAAATAAAAATTTACAAGAAATGACATGAACTATATTAAACAAACATAGCCTACCAAAATATTTTTGGGCCGAAGCTATTAACACGACATGCTATGTCATGAATAGGATTCTAGTAAGACCATTACTTTCTAAAACTCCTTATGAATTGTGGAATAACAAAAAACCCAACGTTTCATATTTTAAAGTTTTCGGTTATAAATATTTTATCTTAAATGAAAAAGATGCCTTAGGAAACTTTGATGCAAAATCTGATGAAGACATTTTTCTTGGTTATTCTTCTATTTCTAAAGTCTTTCGTATTTTTAACAAAAGAACTGTGGTTATAGAAGAGTCTATTCATGTTGTCTTTAATGAAGCTTCTGAATTTAAGAAAAATAATTTTGATGATGATATTAATTTTGATGCTTTGAATTTGAATGAAACCCTTCCTCCAACTAGCAACTTGGATGCATCTTTTTCCGAAACATCCTTACCCAAGGAATAGAAGTATGTAGATGCCCATTCTAAGGAGTTAATAATAGGAGACACATCAAAAGGGGTTCAAACTCATTCTTCTCTTAAGAATTTTTGTGCCAATGCCGCTTTTCTTTCTCAAATTGAACCTAAATACATTGTCGAGGCCTTGAAAGATGATTCATGGGTTATCACAATGCAAGAAGAGTTGAACCAATTTGAGAGAAATGAGGTGTAAGAGCTTGTTCCGAGACCTAGTGACCATTTAGTTATTAGTACTAAATGGGTCTTTAGAAATAAGCAAGATTAATTTAGTATCGTGGTTAGAAACAAGGCTAGATTAGTGGCCAAGGGTTTCAATCAAGAAGAATGTATCGATTATAAAGAAACCTTCGCTCCTGTGACAAGATTAGAAGTCATAAGGATGCTCTTTGCCTATGCTAGTTGTAATAACTTTAAGTTATTTCAGATGAATGTTAAAATTACTTTTCTTAATGACTTTATTTCCAAAGAAGTTTATATTAAACAACCTCCTGGATTTGAGAATGATAATTTTCCTAATCATGTGTTTAAATTGAAAGAAGCCCCAAGGGCTTGGTACGAGAGACTTAGCTCATTTCTTATCCAAAATAATTTCTCTAAAGGCAAAGTCGATACTACATTGTTTATTAAAAATTTTAAAAATAACTTTCTTATTATTTAAATTTATGTTGATGATATTATTTTTGGTTCTACAAATGAATCTTTATGCGAATCGTTTGCCAAGAGTATGAGCTTAGAGTTTAAAATGAGTTTAATGGGGGAACTAACTTTCTTTTTAGGCTTACAAATTAAACAACTTAGTAATGATATTTTTCTTAGTCAAACAAAATATGTACTAAACTTGCTAAAACTGTTTAAAATGGATAGTTCAAAGGCTATCAATACTCCTATGAGTATCTCCACTAAGTTAGACATTGACGAAAGTGGAGAAAGCTTTGATAAAAAAGCTTATTGGGGTATGATAGGTAGTTTACTATACCTCACCGCAACTAGACTAGACATCATGTTCAGCATAAGACTTTGTGCTAGGTTTCAATCTAACCCCAAGCAATCACACTTAAAAGTTATTAAAAGGAGTTTTATATACATAAAAGGAATTTCTAAACTAGGATTATGATATCCAAAATCTAAAAACTTTGAATTGCTTGGTTATGTCGATTTTGCTTGCTGCCAAATAGATAGAAAAAGCATATCCAGAAGATGTTAATTTTTAGGATACGCACTTGTCTCGTAGTCTTCCAAGAAACAAAACTCGATTGCATTATCTACAACCGAAGCTAAGTATATAGCACTATATGCATGCTGTGCTCAAGTTATATAGATGAAAAACACTTTAGAGGATTATGGAATTCACCTCGAAAATATACCTATAAAATGTGATAATACTAGTGCAATATGCTTAATAAAAAATTATATTCAACACTCTAGAACTAAACATATTGATATTAGGCATCATTTTATAAGAGATCATGTTAATAACCATGACATATCTTTAGAATTTATTGACATAAAACATCAATTGGCTGATATTTTTACAAAATTCTTGATTGAGGAACAATTTGATTTTATAAGAAGAGAATTAGGTTTGTTAAATTTTTCCGATACATGAGTTCCTCTTTAAACCTTTCTCTGGATTATCTTAATTGAGTATTCTTTCTCAAGATCATTTAGTATTATTTCTTCACTTTAGATAAGATTTGAATCATGGATCTATGGTATGTTTAATGAGCCATATGAATTTTTCCATATAAATTTTCTCATTTTACGAAAGAAGAACTTGAAAAACCTAATATGATTTTTTGTGTAAACAAGTGTATACACCACATAATGATAAAGATCTTGCGCGTTGGAACCACACAATGTTGGCACCACACAATGTTTGCACCACACCATAATGAAACCAGTGCTCATTGCCTATAGGTGGTGGCACCGCCCAGCTGGTGATAGCATTGCTAGTGCTCACTACTTGTAGGCGGTAGCACCGCCCGCAACCTGCCCTATAAAAACATAAGTTAGGGTCGACGGTAGAACCGACCCCAACTCACTCTATACTTCTCCAAACAACCCCAAATATCTAATTCCTCTTGCTCTCCCTCTAGCAACTCAAAAGAACCCTCATCTTCTGCAAAATCAAGGATTAATCTCAAACCCCCTTTGGTGATCATAAGAACGTTAAACTACTAAGGTAATCCTTAAACCAAATTATTTCCTTCTTTGCATTACTTATTCTTACCTCTTATTTGTTCTTAATAAATGTAGTCTCCATGACTTCTAGAAAATCCTCAAGGGACAAAGGAAAGAGGAGATTAGATGAAACCTATGACTCCCTATTCTTTGATTCTCCTCAACATGCCCTTAAATTTCCAACCATAGAGTCTAGAAATGTTCATAAGGGTAAATACATAGATTTATAGGAATTAAGTAATTTGGAACCAATTCAATGGTTTGTTAACCTAGATATCCTCCCAATTCTTTAAATAAGTGAACATATTTATCATAGACTTGTTATGCTGTTTTACAATAATTTGCATGTGGATGAACACGATAGAATATCTACTTATCTCTTAGGACATCACATATCCATTACAGATAGCGTAATTTGTAACCTCATAGGAATTGCTGAGAAAGGGAGAGATTGTTACTTTAGAGGACAATGAGATGAAGAATCAGTTGGGACCACTTATTCTGAAGCCTTATGTACCATTTTTTGAAATCCAAACTTATCTATCCTTCCAAAAAGTTATGAACATTTACTACCTTTCAACACCAAATTACTTCATCACATCTTGATAAGTATTATACTCCCAAAACAATATCATTATGATGGAGTTAGTCAAATGGAATTAGGAATGATGTATTAGATTATGAAGGGACATGACAACTATTTTGGTTATCTGATACAACAAAACATGATCGAACTATAAAAAAAGGATATGATGCTTCTATATAGTAGCTTGATCACTAGACTAATCCATGCATATGACATAGTTATTCCACCTGACGAAGAAATCTTGAAACTATATAGGTTTAATATTATAAATAGAAATCTGCTAATAAGATTAAGATGCATAGTCAAAAATAGGACTTGGACTAGATTACCTAGAAGGACTGACCCTCCCACCTGATCCAGAATCTGAAACACCAATATTTAGGAGAAATCAATCTCCTCCTACTGGTCCCTTTGAGGCAACACCTCAAACAGAGCAAGCACCCTTCTCATCTGCCGACGACATAGGGACTCGAATGGATCTATTTGAACAACGTCAAGATTAAATCTTAATTGAGTTGTAGCAAATTCATCGACAACTTAATACTTTATTTAGACATTTTGATTTACCACCACCTGAATAGCTAATGTATGTCTTTTTGTTGATGACAAAAGAGGAGAAGTTGACGGAATCTCTCTCTTTAATGTTGTGAACCATGTTAAGAACTTTTGATGTTATGTTCACTTTGATGATGTGATCTCTTTAACGTTGATAACTTTTGATGTTGTGCCTCTTTTTGATGTTGAGAACTTTTGAATGTTACCATGCAATAATGAAAGTATCATAAAGGTTATATCAAGATGATGTATCATGCATGTAGTGATGTAAGGCTATGCCCAAAGTATTTTATCATGCATGAAGTGATGAAATTGTGCATTTAATATCTTGATGACTAAAAACTATGATGATTCACAATGCATGTGATTTCTAATTAAAATCGATTAAAACTTGAACTCAAGGTTGTGAATTCAAGTTTGTATTCTCTCAAGTATGACATATAGATAGGGGGAGTTAAGTTTAACTCTATCATCAATTAGTTGTCATCATCAAAAAGGGGGAGATTGTTGAATCTCGGATTTTGATGATGAAATTAATTGATAAATTATTTGATCTAATCTATATGTTAAAATAAGTATGTAGGATTAACTACGATAGTGATAAGGCATAAAGCAGATGTTGGGCCGGAGTCAAAGATAAGACGATACGTTGAAGATTCGGACGATGTACTAGAAGTTTGCCGAAAGCTCGCTAAGAGTTTGTCGGGAGCTTGCCGAGAGTTCGTTGAAAGTTCGTCAAGAGTTCGTCGGGAGTTTGTTGAGAGTTCATTGGGAGATCGCCGGAAACTTGTCGGAAGTTCGCCGAGAGAACAATCGACATACCGGATAGAGATTACTTGCCTTAATTGTAGTTAAACCATAAGTTGAGTTAGGATTGTGAGATAATCCCACTAACTCAATTAAGAACCAACTGGGTCCTTAATAGAGCTGAATTGGGCCGGTTGAATAGCCCATTCAGCACCTGAAGTCACGGTCGGCGGTGGCACCGCTTGGGACTCAGTCTCCCAAGTGCTATAGGCGGTGGTATCGCTGGTAGTTAATGCTGTCAAGCGATGGTACCACTGGTAGTTAATGCTATCAAGCGGTGGTACCACCCTGTCAGGCGGTGGTACTGCTAGAGCTCGGTCTCCGAAGCTCTATCAAGCGGAGGTACCCCCAGATTAAGCAGTGGTATCATCCAGTGTCAGTCTGCAAGCAGTAGTATCGCCCAATAATGGTAGTGGTACAGTCAGCACCCCGAAATTTGAGGATGTGACATTTTTTGGCTCAAATTCTGAAGCCATTGGGGCCTATAAATACCCCACCCTTTTCTGTATGAAAGGGCATGAAAGAGTGAACAATATCTTAAAATTTTGGGGTGTTAAAAGTATTATAAAATTACAAAGAGTCCTCCTCCCTTTCTAGTATTGTGATCATTCAACAAAGGTGTGAGGCTTATAAGGGTTATCTCCTAAACCCGTGAAAAGGAGAAAGAGCTGTAAAAAAGGTAGTTGGTCTTCGCCTATTGAAGGAAGACCATTAGTGGACGTCGGTGACCTCGACGGAGGAGGAATCGAAAGTGGATGTAGGTCATAACGACCGAACTACTCTAAATTCTGGTTTGCATTTCTATTATTGTCATTGACCTACTTTGCAATTGCTTTACTTCCTCCTTACTTGGCTTTCACTATCCTACAAACAAACACACTTTCAAGTTATCTTCCAAGATCGATTTTCTAATATGCGAAAAATTTTCAACCGACGTTTTTTATCTATTGCACTAATTCACCCCCCCCCCTCTTAGTGCCGACTCGATCCTAACAATCCTATCTTAAATCGATAATATTAAAAATTTCATCAACAAACCAATTCAGGATTTAAACTAATATTTAAGGACACTGAGAATCATTTGAGTCAAAATTCACATCTATAAAATCTGTGTAGTTTATAATCATACACCACGTCACTCGATAATTCATATTTATGAAAACCCAAGCCAACTTAATAAAACATTAACAACACTTATAAATCCACAAGCTAAACAATTTATATAATCAGAACTCCAAGCATTTATCATAATTTTATATCATCATAAACTAAACATAATATTCAGAAATTTCAAATGAGAGAGGTCTTTTAATACTTTTACACGATATATTAATTCAAACCCGTCGATAATATTTTATCACATACAAAATATACTTATACAACAATAACATAATAACCAATAAGACTTGCCCATAATTCTGAATGGCTCTCCACTGCCTCAGCCTAATTCTAACATTTCATAGAGTGACAAGCTAACTTGAAAGATTTATATAACAATGGAGTGAGCTAAAAAGCTCAACAAGTGATAAAACATATCCAGAACGAAAAGGGATAGTTTCAATCAAACAAGGTATCACAATGCAAGGCAAAATACAAGAGATTCAAGGATATCATCTCATTATATATAAAATCATAAATGTTATTTGATTCAAAACATATTTGGTTTATAACAAATGGAATAGAGAATAATTGGAGCATAACAATGGCGTATGAAATGTTTCGAAGCATATCAACGATATATAGAATATTTCGGAGCATATCAATGACAAATGAAATATTTCGGAGCATATCAATGATAAATAAAATATTTCAAAGTATATCAATAGCATATGACATGTTTTGGAGCATATCAATAATAAATGAAATATTTCGAAGCTTATCAATGGCGTATGAAATATTTTAGAGCAAATCAAAGACATGAAATATTTCAGAGCATATCAATGGTGTTTGAAATGTTTCGGAGAAATTCAATGACATATAGAATATTTCAGAGCGTATTGATGGCGTATGAACATCTCAGAGGCAAAAGAAGTATTTCGGAACATATCAAAGAACGAATACGAAACAGAAGCTCAAACGTCACATTTGACATTGCATTCATATCATTCTTATCCAAAGCACATATAGAAGCACCTAACTAAAGCTCTGGATATCATATCAAATACATAGATGGTGAAGTGGGATTATAACATAATATGATATATCCATTTCTGAATGACCATCAAACATAAGTCTCCCATGTATGGGAGCTCCATCCGCCCACGTCTGAGTGAAGTCATAGGGGGCCAATAGAGCATCGCGGGCTCTATGCATAACTTCCTTTACTATTTCTGGCAAAAGTTAATAGTATCCCATAAACACCAGAGTACAAAATGATAGTGTAAACAATAAAATTAGCATATATCGGAAGCACATGAGGAACAACGAAACATACATACACCTTATGAGTCAATACGATACAAACATAATCTTTCGAAAATGCATTCAAATTTAAAAGGAAATAAAGGTAAGAGCATATAAGGATTTTGACACATATCAGAAGCACATGTGGAACAATGAAACAAACATATGCCCATATGAAACAATGCGATACAATATAAATTTTACATAATATGTTTTAAGTATGTAACTAATTTAAGGATGAGATCATACAAGAATTCAAAGTAGTAATATAAAGTTCAATTGAAGAAAGAATGCTAGATGAAATCAATTTCCAAAAGGAATGAAACAAGAATAGACGAAATCGACCAAAGATCGATTCTAGCAGAATTTGAGAGGCACATTGCATTAATTATTTGGATAACCAATTATACTCTAAATTACGACCAAAGATCGATTCTAGTAGAATTTGAGAGGCACATTGCATTAATTATTTGGATAACCAATTATACTCTAAATTACTCAAAAATAATATCTTTAGAAAAATAATTTAATATACTTTTAGATAAAATAAGCTTCATATGAATCAAAGTTTCCAACGAAGAGTTACAAATAATTCGGTAACCAAAGATTATAGAACAAAATGTCTATTTTGCAAAATTCATAAGGTCGGGTTCACTAGAAAATTAGGCAGGTATTTGGACTTTAAATCTTTCAATCTAGGTATCAAAAGAAATATCTATGAGTCTAGTCTCTAATAAAATAAGTTTTGAAAAAATTAAAGTTTGTAACAGGGACTTATAAGTAGTTTAGTATCAAAAGGTCAGAAGTTATGATCCCTATTTTATAAAATCTATAGGGTTAAATAAAACAAAAATCTGGGTAAACAATTAAACTCCAAAATTTTTAAACTTATTATCAAAATAAAGGTTTGTGAGTCTATTTTTGGATGAATTTGGTATTGCCCAAATCAGAGATCGGTGCAGAAGGTTATAGTCATTATAAAATAAAAAGGTCAGAATCTTGAAAATTTTCTATATTCTTATTATTATATTTAAACAATAGATATATCATATGCAAGGCTAGAACAATTTAAATTTTCTCATATTCAAAGCAAATGTAGAGATAAATAGTAAAGAAAGATTAGGATACTTATAGGAGAAAAGATCCGAACACTTATCTTTCGAAGATTTTGATCCGAAGATCTGACGACGGTGTAAGCCCAAATCTTTCTAATTTTTCTCTCCCTATTTTATTTTTTGTACCTATGTTCTTTCTTCCTCCTACTCTTCTTACTTCTTTCTTCTCTTTCCCAAATGCAACTGCCGCAGCCACCGCTGCTGCCATAGCCATAGTCGCAATCGTAGCCACATTCCCCTCTTCCTCTTCTTCGCTCTCTTTTTACTCGTCTTCTTCCTTTCCTTCTCTTCTTTCCCAGTTGCAACTGCTATGGCCACAGCCGCCTTCTTTCCCCTTCTCTTCTTCCTCTCCTTCCCTTCGTCCTTCGTCTTCTTCCTTCCCAGTCGTAGTTGCCATAGCTGTAGCCACCTTCCCCTCTTCTTCTTCTCTTCTCTTCTTGCTCTTCTTCTTCTTCTCTTCTTCCCTTCTTCTCTTCTTCTCCTCTTCTTCCTTTCTCCTCCTCGATGCACAGTGCCTCCTCTCCTCTGTTTCCTCCTATGGGAAAAAGAGGTGCTACAGCCACCTTCTTCCACTTCTTCTTCTTCTCTTCCTCTTCTTCCCTTCTCTTTTTCCCTTCTAGTCCCCGATGCCCCACATCCCCTCCTCTATTTTCTCCTCTGGGAAACAAAGGTGCTGCAGCCCTAGTCGCATCCACCTCTCTCTCCTCTCCCTCTTCCCTCTCTTATCTTCTCTTCTCGCTCTTCTTCTTCTTCTCTTCTTCCCTTCTCCACCCCAATACACTACCTCTCCTCTCTCCTCTGTTTCCATGTGGAAAACAGAGTCGGTGGAATAAAACCATAATTTTTCTTGTTTTTTCTTTTTTTACAGTCTAACCCTTTTATCACTGAATTTATTATATTTATATATAGATCATCCAATTTATAAATAAGTCTTTATAAATAATTTTTTACAAGTGAAGGATATTATAAAAATATTTTCTCCTAGATTTATTATTATTGTTAGGTCTAGGTGCCTATCATATCATTTGGGCCCATCCTTTGTGGTGAGCCACTAACTATGTGACGAGCTATATTTCATACTTAAGAAAAATATAAAATACTTGGGCTACAAAAATATGATGAATTAGTGAGCTTTATTTTAGGCAAAATTCAAATTATTTATGTGTTAATCAATTTGAACTATATATATATACATATATATATATATACATATATATATATATATATATTTATTTATCAATCAAATGCTGGTTAAAATTCTATTGATATTAATACATGGTAAGACTGTTAGGGATATATTATGCTTTTATATTTTTAAAAATATCTTTATAACTCAAACTAGATAATGTTTAATATAACTAAAAGTAGTAAACTTAATTTTTTTATAACATTAACATAAGAAGTATATGTCGACCATATTAATATTTGAAGGGACATATATGCTATACTAAAATTTGCAAGAATGAGGAACATTATTTACAAACTTTGCAATTATATATACTTAATATATCCTTGTTTAATGTAAGTATAGATTACATCTTTGTTTAGCTAACATGACACATTAGTCATCTGAGGTGACATGGTAACTGCTTCAAGCCATCACACTACTGCTATCAGAATAATGTCACCAACTCAATTATGCTCTTCAACTAGCTATTGCATTTATATTCCTTTGTGATAAAAGCTCACAACAGAAGAAACTAATGCCAAATTAGAAGCTGCAAAAATCATTATTTTATGAACTCTCTTGATTCACTGCCCCCAAAAAAAAACAATGGTCAACTAATTTGGTTATCAGACAGTAAAGAATTTGGTGGTGGGTGGATGCTCCTAACTTGTCACCTGAGACATCCATCAGAATTGACTTTTGTGCTTTCTTACATCTCATGCAGCTCAAGATAGTGTTTGGAGAAGATGAGGAAACAAATAACTCTTTCCATTCTCTTCCTACTCCAACCTACCTTTTTGAGGATTATTCTTTGTTCTTGTCAAGCTGCATTCTGCATATGGATCAATGAGTTTTTTCCTGCTTTAGTATTCTCTATATTTAGGGGACAAGAATCAACTTTGCATAATCATCAATAAATATTAAGATTTGGAAATATGTATAGACGACAAGAAAACATAATTAGGACAACTGTCAGACATAACAAGATCCCAATATACTAAATAGAACTAAACTCCATTCTAATGATTCAAGCATTCTTTTACAATGAAAGATTGGGAGTGATTATATCCCTATTCTTCAATGATTATGGATGTACAAGATAAAAATGGAATCTTGCAGATCAATATTGCCATAATAAAGATTGCATGTGAATATATAATTCCCACAAAATATTGAAACTTTATAGGTGTTCCTCAAATTAAAGTTTATGATGTCTAGCCTTAGACATGGATGACATGATTTGTGATTTGAGGAAACACAAGTCATCATTCAATTTATTGTTTTGTGGAAACACGGAAGACATGAAACATATGTAGAATCAAAACACTAGCAGATGATATCATTTGTTCATATAAAAATTCAGTAAAAAAGAAGCAAGTTTGTGATTGAAGATTGGTTCCAAATCATTCATAATACTTCCTGCAACATCTTGAGGTTGGAGAGCAATCCTTTCACCTTGTCACATCCATAACAATATGAAAGAAAGGACCAACAACCATATGTTAGAAAATTAAGTTCCATTGCCTTCTTTTCATGCTTAAAATTATGTGAATGCTTTCAGCAAACAGATTGAAGAATCACATGCAGTTGATGGCAATCAGCAAGACAGGTTTTAAGATGAAATTGATGATGGTAAGCCCAAAGCTAATGGAGTTAATAGTTCAACTTAAAGTTTGGCATTTTCTTGAGCTTAGGAGATAGTTGTCAGTGTCAAGCATGAAGATATAAGATCATGTAACTATTACCGAAGATAAGAATGTTAAATGATACATAAGCAAGAAGAGAAGCAGAAGATGCTCAAACTTAACAAATCAGAGTTGAAAAGAAGGAGCCAATTTTACATCAAACAGTTTTCGCCCAATTTAACACTTCAAGACTTTTTTGCTTCATAATAAGCCTTCATCAAGTTGATACCTGTGAAATCATTTTATTAGATAAGTGCATAGACAATGGATTAGGTAGCTCTGACATTTGATATATATTGTTGGATGATTGATTCCCATGAATCACATCAGCATCTTGAAGCTCTTATGCCATATTAAATCTTTGATCAGAGTCAATCCATCTAAAAATTAAGTTAGTAGATGAGACAGCACTTTAAGGTATCCCTTTATCTCTTATTATGCCATCATGTAAACATAAAAATTATAATTATATTATTATATAAATAATTTTAATATTAGAAACTAAAATTAAATAATTATGATAAAAAATTATGATTATATATATTTGATGGTATTCAAAAATTTTTTATCTAATTTCCAAGCACACTATCGTTAAATTTGAAAAAAAAAAATAATGTCAATCTATAAGGAAAATTAGACTCACATTTTTCTCTCTTTCTATCATTTACAGGATCACTATAAGTGATGGAATAATAACTAAGGGGAGATGAGAGAAGATTTATAATTTCTCAATATATAACTTAATATCACTTATTGAGTCCTTCGGAGGTTTTATCTAATGTCATATCACGTATTGAGTCCCTAGAAGTTTTTATATATTTATAGGTGAGAGCAGAGGTTCGTGATAAGTAATTAGAAGGGTCTTATGTCATAGTCATCTCCTAAAAAATCCTATTATAATTAGATTTTCTTTCTATTGACCGATAATATATTTTACCTAATTAGATAAGGTCACATAATATAATATTCTCTAACTTGGCCCATTAGTTGATAAGATATAAAATAAATTTAAAATTAAAATAAATAAAATAAAAAATTATTTAAAAATAATTTTATTTAATTAGATTTTAATTTTTTTAAAAAAAATATTTTACATGTACACATGAATTTGATAAAATAGATCAATAAATCCAATAAATATAATAATTCCATATTTAGTCTGATTATTAATGCAAGTTATAGTGATTATATATCATCAATGTTATATTTCATTCTATATACTACAATATTGTTAACCTTTCCTAAGGTACTTCAAAATGACTCATGTAATTTATCTTATTTAGATAATTATGTTATATACATTTAATCATAATATGCTCATATATAAATATTAATAGGATAACAGAAACAAATAACTTTAAGAATATTAATAATAATGTCCACTCAAATGTGCACCACCATATCTTTTATGGGCTGTTGAAAAGTTTAATCATAAAAATATATTCTTTAAAATACTATAAGACCCTAGTGAATGGATCGATAATTAATATGATGAAACTCAAGTTATTAATTGACATTAATTATTTCTGAACTCTTTATCTAAACATCAAGTATTTTACACCATAATGCATATAATTATTAGAGGACTTACTATTCTTAAAGAATAAAATTACCATGATATATCATTTGATTAGTGTTTTTATTAAATTTAAAAATAATAATATTATGAAACTTTATATGCTATTGTTTGGAAGGTTGTTTAAGGTTATAAATATATTTTCTAAATTTACATAATAAATTTTATATATTTTTCTTTATAAATAATCTAAGCTAATTATATAATTTATTTTATCTAGATTTCTATTCAAAAAAGTTATTATGTAACTTCAAATTATAATAAGCCAGTAATGTCATGATAATTCTTAACAAGTTTATTTAAAAAAATTAAAAATATTTCATTATGATTGATGCATTTTTTATGAGTAAAATATTTGACAAGTCTTGCCTTTATATTATTTGATATTATCTTTTTAAGTTATGTTTTATCTTAATGACATATTTATAATTGACCTTTTTATAATTATTGGACACCTCGACGAGTCCTCAAACACCATTGATTTTAACTTTTATTTTATTATTTTATGTTATTTTTCAGAATCATTACTTTCCATAACTTATGAAAATAATTAGGGATCCTTTTGATTCATAGATCATGATATGATGCTTATAGATATACCATATATAATTTAAAATAATATCTTCTTTTCCTTCAAAATATTCTTAAAATTATCAGCTATGATTATTTAATAAATTCATCAACAATGATATCAATATTATGTTGGAGTGTACTAATGTTATTTTATTTTTGGCCTTCATCAAGTTATTTAGTGATTTAAAGAACAACTTCTCATTTATAAGATGATAAAGGAATATCAACCTATATCTCATCAATATCAATATTAAATTTTGAGATTTTCAGTCTCATTAATTTATTATTTTCTAAAAATCTTATAATTAGAATAATAAAATATATATATTTCTTTGAATTTATCTAGATAAATAATAAAATATCTAAAAATAATCCTTGAATCTAATTTTTTTTATATGATTTGAAGATCCATATCTCTGTAGAACATTTCTAAATATTTAAATATCTTAAGTTAGGTTTCTTAGTAGTCTATAACTCAAAAAAGTTAATAATATTGACTTACTAGAAACTCTATTCAAGATATACATAACTGTCCATAGAGCTTCTCCTCATATTGATTTAGATATAGAAGAATAACTCATCATGCTCCTAATCATATCCATAAGAGTATGATTTTATCTTTTAGTAATTTCGGTTTGCTGTGGCACATCTGTTAAAATACATTAAGTATAAAAACCCCACTTTCCTAGGAATCTAATAAAAAAATAAAAATTATGATTGGACTCATCATGTGTCATAAAATTTACTACTACTATTAGATTCGATAATTTTAACATTTGCATCTAATTATCTCTTAATTTTATTTATGTATATCTAAAGATGTTAATAGCTTGAGACATTACATGAATTACATATACATAGTTATATTTTAATTGATTATCTATAAAAATAATAAAATATCTCTCCCAATTAAGACAGAGAATATAAAGTGACCCATATATAAAGCATATATAATATAAAGAAGTTCATAAAAATTTGTTTCTTTTTAATATTTTATTATAATATTGTTACAAACTTAAGATTCCCATTAACTTTATACAAACTATTATATAAAATTTAAAAATCAACTCTTATTGAATTATAAATATATTAACTTTACAACCACTAAGAGAAAAAATATCCTGATAATTATAAGTAATGAAACTAAAATTTTTAAATTATAGGATCATAACATACATCCTTAAGATCCATCAAATAAATTGTCTTTAGGGGTAAGTGATAAATACTAACTATTATCACTTTCGTTTTAAGATAATTCTCTATAACGATGAATATTTTATACTCTTTCGATTTTCATATTAAAATAAATCTTTATTATTAGTAACATAAATTGAAACATCAGAATCAATCCACCAAGTATTGGAAAGGGACATCTATAATATTTGATTTAAAATATACAATGGTCAGACTTATACCTTTCATTTTCGAACCAAATCATATAGTCTTTTTTTACGATAACCTTTCTTGCCACAGAAATAGCATTTTACTGTAAAGATTTTTTTATGAGTTTATATAGGATTTATAATCTCATGTGATTTAAGTTGGAATTTTTTTATTATTACCCACTCCTTGAGAAAAATCTAAAATATTATAAGTTATTCTTATTTTAATCTTAATTCTTCTTAAACACATTTTAGCTCATTTAAGTTTTATGTATTTTAAATTTTATTATAGTCAATTTTAAATAAATCAAACTAAGATGAAATAAAATTAAGAATAAATTATATGAGAAATGACTCAACTATATTCATGCATATTGTTCTTGAGCTTACAACTTTATCAACCATATTGAAGATATAATATTGAATTCTTCAAATGTCATCATATTGAATCTCAATTAGTTTTTTCATTAGGATGTCAGTTAATGATGTTAGTCATAGGTGCCCTGCAAACCAATCACATAAGTAATCGCACGTGTAACATGATATACACTCTTTTTGCTTATTATATATGATATTTTTCTCACTTTATATTGTATATTGCATATATTGTGATATCCATAAATCTGTGCAATGAGAATCAGATCATGATGAGATCACAATAATGAGACCAATTCGCCTTTAAATATATAGCTAAATAATCTCGATCGCATGTTATTTGAGAGGGACATCGAGATAATTGAATAAAGTGGTGTGCTATATACTCGTCCATACGATGGAGGAGGCTGGTCTCATAGTTGCTCGTGTGGGGACACTAAGGATATAGTACAAGTGCTTATTGGAGAATGAGTTCACTTATTGATCCGCTTACGAAATATTGGATGGTTGATGATACCTTATTGTCAGACAATAATTATGTCATCCTAGTGATGTATTTGGTCCTTAGACCTGAGATACTAAGGATGTCCTATATAAGTACTCCACTCTTTGATACTAGACTTATAGATCTGGAAGTTTCAGATCTAGCAAAACTGATCATCGGGAGTGACAGCCAACCTTATGAGGGTTATTGAGTGTCGATAAAGAATCATCAGCTCTCGATGTCATGATAGGAATATCCTATATGTTCTTACTCAGGCAAATCCATAGCTATGGTCATTCAGATTGAGAGAGAAAGAGTTTTTCGGGAGAATCAAATTATAGTGAGACTATAGATATGGTCTTTGGGATATTAGATAGATGATGGACTATAGATATATGATAACTAAGGACATACAAGTCCAAAGGATTAGATTCTCTCATATTATGTGGGGACTGCAACGTAATGGCCTAATACGTCCGTAGTCGATGAGTCGAGGAAGTATTATGGAGATAATAATTCACTGAGTCAGAAGAAGTTTTTATAGGTATGACTTATGGCCAATTTGATATTGGGCTTAGAGGGTCACATATATGGTAGGTGTTGTGATGAGTACAGGTTTGAATATGAGATATCCATTGGAGCTTCTATCTTATTTAATATCTAATAAGCCCCTAAATTATTGGATCTTGTGGATAAGATCCAATAAGAGCCAATGAGAGATTATTGAGTAGAGATCCATTAATCCAAGAGGCTTTGATAGTTGGATGGAGATCTAGTACCCAATCGAGTAGGATCCATTAGGGTTAAGTTGACAAGAGATCTCTATAAATATGAGGGAACTAAAGGGCCATAGGCTAGTCCCTTTTGGCTATCACCTTCTATACTCTCTTCTCTTTCTCCTCTTTAGCCAACAACTCTAGTTTGGGGTATGTGGTCAGCAAGAAGGGTCAGCCTCTTCTTGATCGCGTGGTACACATGGAAAGGAGGATTGTGCAGCGATTTGAGAAGTGTTTTCGTAGCCCCTGCCATGTGGATCACTGCTAGAGAGGAGGATAGTTGACCTCCTTCATCATCTCCCATAGATCTACAGGTTTTCAGGGATATACAATCTCCTTAGGTAACACATCTTTCTTATATGCACAGTTTTTGATTTTACGATTTTTATGTACTAATCTTTGCACGACGATGAAACCTTCCTTTTTTTAGAAAATTCTAGGATTTTGTTTTATATTCTTCCGTTGCGTATGTGATGTTGCCCTAGATTTTCTAATAAATGATATGTTAGTAAATTTAAATTGATCTTTAAATATTCTAGTACACGAATCGTAGATTATAATAACATATAAATATTATTAGTAATTATCATAAAATGAGTTTTTTAGATCTTTCTCAATCATTCATCTTATTTATTTATTTTATAAAATTTTTAATAGTTAATTTGTGATCCTTTCAACTAGTCCAATCAAGTTCTAACATCCAATGGAAATTGTATATGTTAAGTCATTTAGAGATAATTAATCTAGAAATTATAGAGACACTAAGAGTATAAAAATCATAGAAAGAAGTATCTAAACTATAAAATAAATAACATTAATATGTTGAGTTTTTAAAATATGATAAACTATTTATGTCATTCATATTTCACTTTTGGATGAAATATTGACATATAGAGTATTCACTCAAAATAATTAAAATTTCTAAATAACACAAGCATTTAAATTTAATAATAATAAAAAAATATATCATATGGATAAAAGTAAAATTTCTATAATTTATTTTTCTATTTAATTCTAATAAAAATATTCATCAAATTTTATGATATAATTTATTATTATCAAATTATGGCTATTGAGATAATATTGCCAAATTAGAAAGATAAAATTATAAATAGAGGATATTAGTAAAAAGTAATCAATTTCATGCAGGTATAATAGTAATTTTATAGCTAAAATCATAAGACAAAAATATTTGATTTCTAAGAGTAAAACTATAATTTTTCAAGATATATGTTGGAAATATATGATTTCTAAATGATAGAATTAGAAAAATAAATTGTAGGACATAAATTAGATAACTCTAATTTCTGAGGGGTGTAAAAATATCCTTTTAATTAATAAAAAAATCCTAAGATCATCGTCATTATGTTCCTTATCGATGATGCAACGATCGACTAATGGCCACGGTGACATCTCCGCCATCATCCCACCGCACACGTTGCTTGTCCATCGACGGCAGTGCAAAGAAACCCCATGATCGTCGTAGTGCACTACTATGCTCATGCGTCGACCAGTCTTCATCAACGACCTCTGCCTATATCCATCGGTTGCGCTGCGTGTCGTCAACACAATATAGTCGTGAGTCACGTGACATAGCCCATCGTCGACATTGTTTGCTGACCCCCAATGACACTATTAGCCTTGCACGACCACTGCATAGCCTTTGGTTTGGGCATTGTCATATCACAACATTGTGATGCTCTACTCGCAGTAGTCGTTCGATGCGTGATGACCTACCTAAACCAGAAGTTATGACTGCTAGTCATAAGTGCCCTGTAACCCAATCACGTGAGTGATGGCACGTGTGACATGACACAATCTTTTTTCTTATTTTTATTATGATATTTTTTCACTTTATATTGCTTGATACATAAATATATTGTGATGTCCATGGATCTGTGCAATGAGAATCAGATCATGATGAGATTATAATAATGAGATTGATTCACCTTTGAACATAGACCCTAAATAATCCTAGTTATAGGTTACTCGAGAGGGATATCGAGATAACTAGACAGATTATTGAATCTCAAATTTTGATGATGAAACCAATTGATAAGTTTATATCTAATATGCGTTTTGAGTGACGTAGGACTAGCTTCGATCAGGAGAGGTAAATTGATTAAAGTAGGAGGAATCAGATGTTGGGCTAGAGTTGAACATGTCTAGAGATTGGACGTCGGGTTAAAGGATCGGTCGATGTGTCGGTAGAAGGCTTCGGTTCGTGAATTCAGGCATTGGGCCACGAAGATCGGACATTGCGCTAAGGAAATCGGATGTTGTGAGAAGACAACATATTGATTGGGCAATACGCCGAAGGAAAAAATGATACGCCGAAGGATCGGAGGAAGCACTATAAGAACCAATGACATGCCGGACAACATATGATTCATGCTTTGTAATAATTTATCTAGATCGAGTTAGTTTAGGTCTAATTAAGTTGGTTTAGAATGTAATTAGGCTAACTTAATTAAGAGCCAATTGGGCCTAAAGTGGGGCTATCTTGGGCCAAGATAAATGCCTAATCAGTGACCCAAAAGTTGGGTTAGGCGGTGGCACCGCTAATGGCTCAGTCTTCGAGACATAGTCTCCAAAACTATGTCAGGCAGTAGTATCGCCAGACTGGGCGGTGGTGCCGCCCAGACATAGTCTCCCAAGCGGTGGTACCATCAAACTAGGCGGTGGTACTATCTAGTGTTAGTGCTGTAGGCGATGGTACCCCCCAGTACAAGCAGTGGTACCGCCAAGACCTAGGAAACTCATGATGAGATCTTTTTTGCTCTAATTTTGAAAGCATTTGGGATCTATAAATACCCCAATTATTCCTACATGGAGTAGTAAGAATTGAGCATAAAATTGAATTGAAAAATGGGGAAAGAATACTTGAAAAAAAATTAAAAAACTCTCTTAGGATTTAGGATCACTTCTTCCTAGTTTTTAGAAGTTTGTCTAAAGGAAGAAGTGAGGTCTAAGAAAGAGAAGCTTGTAAGGGTTGTCTCCTAAACTCATGAAAAGGAAAAAGAGTATAAAAGGGTAGTTGATCTTCACCCATTGAAGGAAGATCATTAGTGGATGCCAATGACCTCGACAGAAGAGGAATCAGGAGTGGATGTAGGACACGACAACCGAACGATTAAAAAACTTGATTTGGGTAGCGATTTGAGGAGCATCTTCGTAGCTCCTGTCATGTGGATCACCGCTAGAGAGGAGGATACTTGACTTCCTTCATTATCTCCTATAAATCTATAGGATTTTAAAGATATGCGATCTCCCTGGGTAACACAAGTATCTCATACATGATTTTCAATTTCGTTAGTTTCTATGCACTAATCTACGCACGACGATGAGCACTTTTTAGAAAATTTGAGATTTTTACTTTATGTTCTTTCACTGCGTATGTGATGTTACCCCTAGATTTCCCTACAGTAACTATTGCGTACGTAGCCATTGCAGCATTTTTGCTATTACTATCTACCACTGACCATCATCGTTGCACATCGTAGTGCTGCAAGACATAGGTACCCTACTAGCCAATCACATGAGTGATGACATGTATGACATGACATGCAGTCTTTTTACTTATTATTATTATTTAATATTTTATCACTTTAAATTACCTATTGTATTAATATATTATGATGTTCATGGATCTGTGCAATGGGAATCGAATCAGAATGAGATCACGATAATGAGACCGACTTGCCTTTAAACACATATCCTAAATAATCTCAATTATTGGTTACTCGAAAGGGATATTAAGATAACTGGACAAACTGTGTACTATATACCCATACATATAATGAAGGTGGCTAGTCTCATAACTGCTCGTGTGGGGACATTAGGAATATCATGCAGGTGCTCATTAGAGAATGAGTTCACTGATTGATCCACTCATGGAATATTGGATGGTTAATGATACCTCACTATTAAACAAAGATTTCATTATCCCAATTGTGTACCTAGTCCTTAGACTTGAGATACCAAGAATGTCATGTATGAGTACTTACTCTTTGATACTGGACTTATAGGTTTGGAAGTTTCAAATCTAGCACAATCGATCATCGGGAGTGGTAGTAACATTACGAGGGATATTGAGTGTCAATAGAGGATCATCCGCTCTCTTATCTTGAGAGGAATATCTCATGTATTCTTGCTGAGATGAATTCCTAGCTAGGGTCATTCAGATTGAGAGATAAAGAGTTCTTTGGGAGAATCCGATTAGAGCGAGACTCGAGTAAAAATCATATGGATCTGACAACACCATGCTCGGTATATGGTCTCTAGGATATTATATGAATGAGGGACTATAGATACATGGTAACTGAGGATGTATTGGATTGGATTCCCCTGTATTATTTGGGGAATGCGACGTAGTGGCCTAGTACATCCACAGTCAATGAGTAGAGTAAATTATTATGAAGATAATAATTCACTAAGCCAAAAGGAGTTCTGACAAGTATGACTCACAGCCAGCTCGATATTGGGCCTAGAGGGTCACATACATATGGTAGGCATTACAACGAGTAGAGGTTTGGATATGAGATATCCGTCGAAGCCCCTATCTTATTAGATATTCAATAAGCTCATGAATTATTGGATCATATGGATGAGATTCAATAAGAGCCAATAAGAGGTTATTGAATAGAGATCCACTAATCTAAGAGGCTTTGGTAGTTGGATGGAGATCTAATACACAATATGGCAGGATCCATTATGGATAAGTTGACAAGGAGCCTCTATAAATAGGAGTGAACCAAAGGCTTATAGGCTAGAGCTTCTCTTGGTTGGCATATCCTATTCTCCTCTCCCCTTCTCCTCCTCAGATAGTAGGTTTGGAGATTTGAGGAGCATCATCGCAGCACTACTGTGTGGATCACTACTAGAGAGGAGGATGCTTGACCTCCTTCATCATCTCCTACAGATCTATAGGGATTCAAGTATATACAATCTCCCTAGGTAATACACAATCTTTCTTATATGCAGTTTTCAGTTTTGCGGATTTTGCGTACTAATCTTCGCACGACGATGAACATAATTTATGAAAAATTTAGAGATTTTTATTTTTTGTTCTTCCGTTGCGCATGTGATATCACCCATAGATTTCCCTACAATGGTATCAAAGAAAGTTGTTTGTGCGAAAGATTGGATTTGAACTATGTGTGATGTGTTTTAGAAAGATTTTTGTTGTCAAAATCATTGACGCAAGAGGTGAGAGAGTCAATGGCTACTTGTAGCCTTAGTCGAGGCCTGGCCACTTGCGGCTAGTAGCATGCAGGCCGCGAGCAAGCAACAGCGGGGCAGTGGCGTCTTCGGTAGCTGCGCCTGCGAGCACAGGCAGCCACTAGGGCAGTGACGCCTGTGAGCACTATGCCCATGAGCAAAGCCACCCATCCATGGGGGCGATGGTGCCCGCAGGCACACCGCTCGCGGGTGAGCTGCCTATGGCCAAGGGCGGCGCTCCCTCCCCACGGTGCAGTAGCTGCCGTCGGCAAGGTGGCGGCGATCACAATGCAACAGCAGGGAAAGAGGGTTAGGGTTTTTTAGGCAAAAGATAGTTTTGCCCCTCAGAATTTTAGAAATTTCGAATTCTATCCTTTTATCCAAATTAAGAAAATACCCCTCGCAATTCAAAAGATTCCTTGCATGTCTCTAATT
Source organism: Musa itinerans (assembly GCA_001649415.1). NCBI lineage: Eukaryota > Viridiplantae > Streptophyta > Magnoliopsida > Zingiberales > Musaceae > Musa > Musa itinerans. Next base: position 198,881 of record LVTN01000238.1, read on the forward strand.
TCAAAAAAATATTAGTTAATTAAAATGTTTATTTAACTATTATTATTATCTAGTAATCCTATATAATGATATTTCCGTGTGATATATGATATGGACATATGATTGTGGACCGTGTGATGTATGTACTTATGATTATTATTATTATTATTATTATTAGGGCTTATGAGCCACCACTTTATTTCTCATTTATTGTCGGGCCTACATGCCTATAATTAAATTGTAATCATACGAGGAGGCGCAGTGGGAGCGTGGAAGCGATAGTGAGACCCACGAGGCCAAGACGAACGATCACGATGTATGGAGATGCACCTAGATGCCGACGGAACTGGTGAGGACGAGATGGATGTTTATAGGGCATAGAGATGCACCGCTACACACATAGATTTTGATGTGAGTGGTTAGGCCTATTGGCTCGGGCCTGATCACATTAGATTATAGTCCATAATCATCTGGTGTGATTACTCACACGATATGTGAATGCTTATACACCTACTATATATATATGTATATATATATATATGTATATATATATATGTATATGTATATATATATATGTATATGAATATATATACATATATAAATATATGTATATATATATGTGTACATACATATGTATATATATATATATATATGTATATATATATATACAAATATATATATATACATATATATGTATATATATATAAATATATATATACAAATATATATATATACATATATATGTATATATATATACATAAATATGTATATATATATATGTATATATATATACATAAATATGTATATATATATATATATATGTATATATATATATGTATATATATGAACAATCAGGGTTCATAAGAAGTCTAAAGAAGAAGAGGCTCTTAGGCACTTAATTATCACACTTAGAGAAACGATAAAGAATGACATGAATGAAAAATCATTTTTAAAATGTTCAAAGCAAAATGACATTTATATAAAACACTATTACTAATATCATCAGTATAATGACAATTTACTGTGACACTAAATCTTAATCTGTAGTTACGTGTCCACTTTTCTAAACAAGAAGCCTACAGCATGTAAAAAATTATTCTTTTTTATCTTTGTCACATCTAATTTGATACAATTAACACTCGAAGAGTGTTCTATCACAAAGTTCTACAAACCGGATGGACTTGTGTGTACTGCCTGATGCATACAGGTCAGCCCAATTTTAGGAGGTCTGCGTGCAATATAGGGCTTACCACCTGGCTCTTTTTATATGTTTTATACCCTCACAAAAAACCTTGCAAAACATTCTCTCTACAGGGAAGCTGTTGAGTGCACAATCAACAGCTCTCTCTTAAGCTGACTTTCAAACTACTACAGTGGTACAACCCTAAGAGATATAGGGTCCTCCATGCTCGTCTACTCTCTTGTACTAAAAGGAGGTTGGGATCATCCTGTGGTTACTAGGGAATAACTAAGCTAAAATTTGGAAATGAGCACAAAATGTCAACAAATTCATTTTCTCACTACTTGTTATTTCTGGGTCTTTTCGTTGAATTCACTTACAACAAGAAACATCCACCAGAGTTTGGTGCAGTACTTGCATTTTGGTGCATTCTGATTCCTTTCCTTGGTCTTTCGTTCCGTTATATTCTTAATAACTTATCCAATCACAACGTATTAACCGCTAGTGCGCCTTTCTTTTATCAAATCTCAGGGACATGGTCTAATCATGAGGGTAGTATTTTATCATGGTGTTGGATCCCAAGTCTTATGGATTCTTTCTTTGTTACCCGTGTCCATATGCTGTATGGACTGGATTCATGCTGGTCGGGTCATGGACCAGCATGAATCCGGTACCCAAAGTGTCGACCCTTGTTCTATCACAAAAATGAATGTGAAATTTAGCGTTATTGTGTCCCCACACAAGACACATGATTTTGCATGAAAATTCATAGAGTTGCAGAATGGCCAAGCCTGTCTATACCAATGCTTGCAGGCTGACATATATCATGCTTGAAAGTTACTGACAAGGGTAAACAGCTGCATGCCATTCTGAACTGTTTGATAAAATCTTGCAAGCCATATTGTCTGTACCAAACAACCATATAATCTAATTTATTTAATTCAATAAAAGAGGAGAACTAAGAAAGGGGGAAATGATAAAAATAAGAAAATGAGGGGAAAAAGAGAGAATAAGATGGAGAAAAAGGAAGATAGCCTGGGTCTATATCTTATTGTTCTTACAGTTCTATTTTTATTCTGATATTATCCATTAATTAACCACAAAACCTTAGCAGAGGAAAAAATATCTTTAAAATTTGTGCTCTATGTGCTAAGTATAGTCAATCAACCATCTAATGCATTACCATGCTCAAATGCACAATGAGATAATTCTCACTATTACTATCCCAGTTGGGCTTATGTGCTCAAGCTTCTAACTAATAATCTAGCTTGTTCTTTTTTGCTTCTTTGTAGTGTTACATGTTTATGCAACACATGTCACAATTTTTCAATGCATTAATCTTACGAAAGGCATGCTCCTATAATATTATCAAATATATATACACATATTTATACACACACACACACATATATATATATATATATATATATGTGACATGGAGACCAAATCAAAATTTCCTCTCTTGATAATATTAAATTGGTAAACATGAGGCAATTAGATTAACTCACGTGGCCTTCCATCATTATGAGTAAGGATTAATTATCTACGTAAGTTGAGTTGGTCGAGTCCCTCGAGGCTCACCTATATCGCGATTCATTATCTTGCTTATGACAAAGAGATGTCATTGATGACCTGAGGATATGTTATGCTTGGTCGAGTCCCTCGAGGGTATATCATCGAATCAGACTTATCTTATAACGATCGTGTTGTGTTTTAGAAAAGTTTTTGACGTCAAAATTGTTGACGCAAAAGTGAGAACGTGCAGCAACTATTACTACCCTTGCTGCACTCAAAGATGGCGGCCTTACTACCATCTGTGTGCAGGCAGGCCGCCTACAGCGGCGGTTGTAAGGGCGGCACCCGCAAACTATTCTGAATTATACTTATTGGCTTCGTAATTTGAGAATTATTATCACGGTAGAGAAAATCACGTCTATCCTTGATATAGTGATGCCTACGCTTGAGGAAGGGACAAGCGATGATGAGATCACTTGCTACGTGAAGTACATAAATGACTCTACTCTTTCTCGGAGTTACATGTTAGGCTCTATGACTTTTGAGTTATAGAGATAGAATGAAAAGATGGATGTTAGATCCATTCTCTTACATGTCCGTAAACTGTTTGATGAACAAGGTAAGACTTAGCGATATGAGATATCCAAGAGCCTCTTCTATGCTAGAATGACTAAGAGGACACCGATTCAAAACCATGTCCTCAAGATGATTGAGTGGATAGAGAAACTCATAGGTCTAGAAATTGTCATAGAGGATAACCTGTGTGTGGATATTATGCTTCAGTCCCTACTAGATTCTTTTTCACAGTTTATAATGAATTTTAATTTGAAAAAGCTTGAGGTGACTCTCCCTAAGCTCCTTAATATGTTGAGGGAGGCACATCCTCCAACTTCCATTGGGTTTTTTAACGGGGACTACATTCGACAGCCATCGAGGGTATTTCACCTCGACAATAAATCATACCTCTTTAAGGAGATTGACCTCATCGTTGATCGCCTTTTGTCGGTCGGGAGAGAACTTCCTTGGCCTTTGCTTCACCGGCCTAGCTTCGGGGTCGATGTTGAGCTGATGCTGGGTTACCTCCAAGTTGATCCTGGGCATCTCCTTAGGGGACCATGCAAACACATCAGCATTTTCCCTCAGGAAATCGATGAGCCGGAGCTGATTTGCCTCGGAGAGCTTCGTCCCAATTTTTACAATCAAATCAGGGCGGTTCCTTTTCAGGGGTACCTCGGTGAGTTACTCGGGGGGCTCCAGTTGCATTGGTGCCATAGGTCCTTCGCGGGGGTTCGAGACTTGACGGGGGAGTGACTTTTGCGGGAGAGTAACCGCTATAAGATAGCATCGCCTTGATTCTCCCGGATCACTTCGGGATTCCCTGATCCCTACCGAAATTGGAAACTTGATAGCCCGGTGGTAGGTGGATACCATCGCTTTCAACTTGTTGAGCGTCGGTCGGCCAAGTATGACATTGTAGGCCGAGGGTAGATCGACTACCATGAAGATAGTTATTATCGTCTTTGCTCTCGGCTCTTCCCTAATGGTGATAGAGAGGACGATGGTCTCGAGCGGGGAGATGGAATCCCCTGTGAATCTAGTGAGTGCTAACACCATGGGGGTAAGGTCCTTGTTGGTTAAGCCGAGCCTTTTGAAGGCATCGAGGTATAGCACATCGGCAGAGCTCCCGATATCAACCATTACCCTTTTGACCCAGGCGTTGGCGATCCGGATGGAGATCACCAAAGCATCGTCGTTATGGGAGCGCTCGACCTCTTCGGCTCTGAAAGTGATCTCGGGCTCAAGCTCGGGTTGGGGACGTTTTTCCACTGGGCTTTGGGCGTAGGCCTTCCTTGCCATCGAGCTGCTACTGCCGGTTGCCGGTCCTCCGGTGATGACGTCGATCTGCCTCTCTACGGGTCCCCTAGGGCGCGGAGTTGCCTCTCGGGGCTCCTTGAGGTAGCGCCCGAGGTGACCTCTACGGATTAGCTCCTAGATTTGATTTTGGAGGTCGCGGCAGTCCTCCGTGTCATGGTCGTAGTCTCGATGGAACCTACAATATTTAGATTGGTCCTTGTGAGTAGCTTTCATGGGGTTGGGCTGCCGCAAGAGACCCTTCTCCCTGATTTAGAGGAAGATCTCAATATGAGATGTGTTCAGAGGGAGAGGCAGGGGTTGCTGAGGCCATTCCTCGGGATTGTTCAGCCCTTTGCCTCTTTCCGTCTATGCGCTTTCCCGCTACCAGAGCTTCGGCGGCGATGTACTGGTTGGTGCGTTGGAGCATCTCGAGGAAGGCTTCAAACCTATCAAAAACACTTGCATGATTAAAGAAGGATGAGCATCCGGGAATCCCCGGATTTTAGTGGCGAAGTGTGCCACGAACTGAGAGAGTGACTCGTCTTCGCGTTGGGACAATGCGAGTAAGGTGGCCATGGAAGGCCTGGGTCGTACGTTGGCAAGGAAATTCTGTTCGAACTCCCTTACAAGCTTATCGAAATACGAGACCGAGGATGGGCGCAACCGGCTGAACCACACTCGTGCCGGTGCTCTGAAGGTGGTTGGGAATGCCCGACACATCAGGGCATCAGAGATGCCATAGAGGGCCATCTGAGCCCAAAATGTAACGACGTGCTCTGTGGGATCGGAGCCACCGTCGTACGTCTCTAATGTCGGCAACCTGAAATTGAGGGGTATAGGCTTGTCCTATACTTCCTGAGTAAAGGGGGATCCGCCCGACTCGCCCCGCGACTTCTAGAACTCGCGCTGGAACTTGTCTAGGCATTGATTGACTTGGGACAGCTGGATCCTGAACGAGTCATCCGCCGAGTCGGACGATATGGTGTCAGGCTCGAAGCAAGGCGAAGTGATTCGATAGGGTGCAGGTATGCTCCGCACGGGCAGACCTCTCAGGTTCATCGTCTGCTCTCGGGCTTCTCTCGTCCCGACCTGCTCCCTGCTCGACCTTTGCCGTGTCGGGTCGGTCGGGGGGTCGCTAGCCACATGATCTAGGGAATGAGTGGGATGAGCGTCTGCATTATCCCCGCCATTGCCTGTACTTGCTTGGTCAGGCTGAGGAATGCTTCGGGTGACACGGCCGAGGGTCCTATGGTAAGTCTGGGGGGCGACAACCCCGGGTCGTTGAACAGGCGCTAATAGTGATATGGCGTCGAGGTTGGGATTCCCCCGTCTCTGAGAACGGGGAGGGGCTGATCTCCGGACATGACAGAGGGGTAACCGGCTGGTGGTTCTCCTTCGAGGAGAGCTCTTGCGGGATGCTCCTACGACATGGCCCTTCTTCTAGTGCCAAAAATGTTGGTGAACATATGCACCGCAGCTAATGAGTCAGCACGACTTGGTTCATGGGTCGATGTCAAGAGTCTTCGGTCGTCTGAGCTGGTTGCTGAGGTCGGGAAGCTGGTTGGTAGCTCTCGTTCGAGACATTGGTTGATGGCTCTCCGCCGAGATGCTAGTCGGTGCGTCGGGGGGAGGCAATCTCTTGATTGAGATGATCTTGCTTCGAGGATGACCGCCCTCCTACATAGAAGGCCCCGTCGGGTGGTTACCTACTGTGGCCCCTCGACAAATAAGTCAGTGTGGGGTTCTGCTTTCTCTCCTCCACCAGGCCGGATGTCGGCCAGGGGCTCTTATATTATTATACGAGGGTCGGTCGTACACGGGTTTGGCATGGCAATCGATCATCGAGGGGTGAGATGGTACATTTGTGCGGCTGCCGCCTCGGGACGTGTGGAACGGCGCCATGCGGCGCTGTCCCAAGCTTATCGGGATGGGACATACCGAGTGGTGTCTTGGTACGATTGCTGGCTCAGCGCGTGGGGGTGTTTCTCTTGCTGACTTGGCTGTGGCATGGCATGGCATCGATTATGATGTGGCCTGGGCCCGAAATATACCTTATCAACTAGGGCTACAGTGCGGGTGCTCACTTGAGAATGAGTTCACTGATTAATCCTCTCACGAAATGCTGGATGGTTAATGATACCTCATTGTCAGATAACGATTCTATTGTCCCAATGGTGTACTTGGTTTTTAGACTTGAGATACCAAGGATGTCCTGTATGAGTACTCCATTTTTTGATGCCAGACTTATAGGCTTGGAAGTTTTAGATCTACACAACTAGTCATCGGGAGTAGCAGCCAACCTTACGAAGACTATTGAGTGTCGATAGAGGATCATCCACTCTCGATGTTATGAAAGGAATATCTCATATGTTCTTGCTCAGACAAATCCTTGGCCAGGGTCATTCAGATTAAGAAAGAAAGAGTTCTTTGGGAGAATCCGATTAGAGCGAGACTCGAGTAGAAACCATGTGTGTTTGACAGCACTATGCCCGATATATGATATTTGAGATATTAGATAGATGAATGACAATAAATATATGGTAACTGAGGACAGACATGTCTAATGGATTAGATTCCCCTGTGTCGTCTAGGGATTGTAGTATAGTGGTCTAACACGTCTATAATTGTTGAATCAAGTGAATTATTATGGAGATAATAATTCATTGAGCCAAAAGGAGTTCTAACAAGTATGACTCACGATCAGCTTGATATTGGGGCTAGAGGATCACACACATATGGTAGGCATTGCAATGAGTATATGTTCGGATATGAGATATTCGTCGAAGCTCTTATCTGATTGGATATCCAATAAGCCCATGAATTATTGGATCCTATGGATGAGATCTAATAAGAGCCAATGAGAGATTATTGGATAGATATCTACTAATCTAATAGGCTTGGGTAGTTAAATAGAGATCTAATACCCAATAGGACAGGATCCATTATGGTTAAATTAATAGAGGACATCTATAAATAGGAGGAAACCAAACACCCATAGGCTAGAGGTTTTCTTAGTTGCCACATCCTATTCTCCTCTCCCCTTCTCCTCCTCAGATAGCAGATGTGGAGATTTGGGCAGCGATTCAAGGAGCATCGTCGCAGCCCTACTATGTGGATCACCGCTAGAAAGGAGGATGCTTGACCTCCTTCATCCTCTCTTACAGATCTGTAGGGATTCAGGGATATACGATCTCCCTAGATAAAATATAATCTTTCATATATGTAGTTTTCGGTTTTGCAAATTTTGTGCACCAATTTTCACACGACAACGAACACCTTTTTGGAAAATATGAGAATTTTGTTTTATATTATTCCATTACGCATGTGATGTCGCCCCTAGATTTCCCTACATGTAGTGCCACCACATATAGCAATGATATCGCCTAATACAGTTGTTGCCCATGGTGGCAATCGCCATATGCAATGCCATCACTTCCCTTTATAGCAATCAACGATAACACTTCTTATGCTACCACATGCAGTTGACATTATTGCACCATCATTGTGTGTGTAGCACCACCTGTAGCCAAATCCTATCAGCAACATCAACACCACTCAAGGTAATTGTTGCCCATGATGGCAAACTACCCTCAATAGTGTTTTCATCGATGGTAAGCTATCGATAGTAGCCCATCAAATAAATACAGGCAACATACTTTTATCGTAGTTTCATCCATGTTACAAGCAGGTGAGGAATACTAAGAAATAAATTTAATATAGACAAATCGTTCAAGCATCATATAATCAAAATCAAATAATACCTTTTCATAAGTGAATAATGCTATTAAATAGATCTAAATATAAAATATATCTCATATATTTTTAAGATATTTGTTTTTAAAACATGACTCGTGTAAGCATAAAAACTATAATTATGATATTTTTACGAAAAACATTAATGTCAAAAATTGAAATCAAATAATGATATATCAAAGATTATGACAACAAACTTTTTAATATTATTAAAAAAATCTTTATATGATATGTAAATACTATCGTCAGATTTGAAAGAAGCATGCTTATTTGTTAGGAAACTAGACTCGTATTCTCTTTTTTTCTTATTTTTCATAGGGTCACTATAAGGAGAGATGTTAGAAGATCTGTAATCTCTCAACGTATAACTGAACATCATGTATTAAGTTCCTAAGAGGTTTTATTTATAAGCAAGAGGAGAAAGTCCAGGATAAGTAACTAGAAAAGTATCTAAATTCTATCACTGTAATCAAAATCTAATTAAATTTATAATATATTATACCATGATCATGTAATCAAACACATTAATGCTAATCAAATATAATTATCTAATTATAATATCTATAGATCTCCTTCGAACATATTCATACCATCATCTGAAGACAATAAATATTGTCTTGTGGTCACACTTTTAAGACAGTAAGTTTTGATTCTGTGTGTTCTGTTATTTCTCTTTGCTCCATTGATTTCATGCTGATGCCAAAGCTTAGCTCTCACAAATGTGTGTAAATATTTATGCTAATCTTGTTGTGCCTTTTATTACTGGGTGATGTTTGTGGTGCCTATCCGAACTACTTCTCTTGCAGTAAACTATTAATTCTGGGCTTTATGATGGTGATATTTAATGCTTTAACATCTTCCAAACCCATTCAAGGCCATTTGGTGAAACAAATTAAGGTTAAGTCTTGTTGTCATTAACTCTTAAATGCATTAAGAAATGCATGAAATTGCAGAAGGTTGGTGACATTCTTTTCAAGTTCCAATCTGTTTTTGTGTTGGATTGAGGTATTTTTCATGCTTATTTTATATTTATTATTTTTGAAAATTTTCAACTCTTAAAAGTCTCCTTGGAATTCCTAATTAGAATATTTACGCTGTCCAAATTCAGATTGTAATAAAAAAGGTATTTAGAATTTATCCTCTATAAATTTAATTTTAACATATATATATAATTGTATGATTGATATCTAAGTATAAGTTACTGTAATGGACATAAATGCCTCAGAAAATTTTCTAATTGATTTCAGTTCTAGTGTTATGTTGATAAAAATATTAGGGATGTTACAAGTGTGTGTGTGTATATATATATGTATATATATGTATATATGTGTATATATATGTATATATGTGTATATATATGTATATATGTGTATATATATGTATATATGTGTATATATATGTATATATGTGTATATATATATATATGTATATATGTATATATGTATATATGTATGTATATATATGTATGTATATATATGTATGTATATATATATATATATGTATATATATGTGTATATATATGTATATATATATGTATATATATAATTTTTTAATTTTTTTGCTAATATTTGTTATTTAATATAGGTAATTATAGTAGTTTTATGGATGTTAATGAAAATAAAACATGTGATAAGTATAATCCAATACAATTAGTCATCTAGAAGATGACTAAGATCCAATCTTGATTCTCGTTTGTTTGGATCCTATAAAACTACATTGGGAGTATGATAAGTGAGATTTGATGAATGTCAAATCTTTAGAATATGATAAGTGAGATTTTTTCTTTACTGTCTATAACTAAGGCTCTTTATAGAATGATGGAGAGTTGTAAGAAGATTAAAATATGGCCTAAAACGTCAGAGGCATAACTATACATTTGTAACTCATCCCATTATGGGTGACAAGTGCATTGAATTCGGGAATCATGAGCTCGCTTCTTATTTTGTCCATACATTCGATATCTATTGATTGGGAGTTAAAGAATCGACCACATTAGTGAGTTGATGTTTGTATATTATTAAGAGCCGATATTAGTTGAGAGTCAAAGTGTCGATAACTCGTGTCGATAGCGCACCATAGGAGCACGTGTGCCAAGTTTATTTCTAAGGAGTAAATAATAATAATAATAATAATAATAATAATAATAAAAACAACAACAACAACATCGGATTGGTGTCTAACATGGTTCAGTTGGACCGGACCGGATCGGATCGGACCAGAACCGGAGTAGAGGCCGCATCGAGCTGTTAAGTAGCGACCGCGCGTCACCGTTAGGGTTTCCTGTCGGCTTCTCGTGGTGTTCAGCGGCGCTTCCGAGCTCTCTCGAGAGGCGGCGAAGCGAGGCGGCCGAGATCCGGCAAAATGGTTCGTTTCAATCCATGTTTGCTTCGCTTCGTTTCTCATATTTTCCCTTGGCTTGATGAATTGCTTGTTGGTGTTTGCCTGCATGTCTAGGGTTCATAGATCAGTCCTTCGTGTTAGTAATTTCTTATGCCCGGAAAAGCGTCGACCTGTAGTGATTAATATATTGATCTCAGTAGGTTTGGATGGTTTTAGTGCCTACATTTTACAATGCAAGGGTCATATAGCTGATTTGACGTGAATCTGTGCGGTTTTAGATGGATTAATGTTTCTGGTATGTGCCTTTGGGGATGTTGGTGGGCACTGATTATGGAATATCATGTTTCATGCACTCTGAAAGCATATTTTTCAGTTGAAAACCTTTGTTCACTTGTCTGCGTCTTGAATACTTCGTGATGCAGATTTTGTTTGTTGTGGCTAAGATTTGATAAAGCTATGATTTGCAATCCTATATATCTTCTCTCTTTAACTTTGTTTTAGGAGCTGTCTTGTGGTAGTTTGGTACGGGATGGCTGTTGCCACCCTAGTTTTGATATGGTGCGCGAGGGTTCCAAGGAGACTAACGAAACAACACCAGTTCTAGACATGCAAACTGTCAAGGATCAGACGAAAACAATTCTCTGGATTTGTCGATATCAAAGATCTCTAGCAAACAGGAACCTGTGACTTCTGTTTAGTCTTGTGGTGTCGTTTTGGCCTCGAAGGAACAAATTGGAAGTTTGATTGCTCCATGAGATGATTGTTTACAGAGCGGTGCTTGTCAAGAAACCATGACAGGTCTTGATGGACTATATTTTTAGAACTAGGCCAGTCATTTTTTTCTGCCTTCTAGGTGCCCATCAATATACATCCTAATTCTTCATGAAATACATGATCGTTCACTCTTTTTCTTGCTTGTTGGACTTAGTTTCATTTGATGCACTTCAGGCCAGGGGATTGAAGAAGCATCTGAAGAGGCTCAATGCCCCAAGGCACTGGATGCTAGACAAGCTTGGTGGAGCTTTTGTAAGTTAAAAATCTTTTCCTTGAAGTACTTCATCTTGTTTCATTTGTTTATGCAGTTGTCTGAGTACCAGATTTTATTATCTACTAGGCTCCCAAGCCATCATCTGGCCCTCATAAAGCTAGGGAATGCTTGCCCTTGATTCTTATTTTAAGAAACAAGCTGAAATATGCTCTAACATACCGTGAAGTCATTGCTATACTGATGCAACGCCATGTGATGGTGGATGGAAAAGTCAGGACCGACAAGACTTACCCAGCTGGTTTCATGGGTATGCAGTCAACCCTATTTTGATGGAATATGCTTAGCTGTTTTACCAGTATCGGTTTTGTTTACCCTAAAATCACTTTGTTTATATTTAATTACATCTAGTTTATGATGTAGCGCATCTTCATTATGTTTATTTTGGTAGATTTTTTTTGTAAAATTGCCTGAAATCTGCAGATGTTGTTTCGATCCCCAAGACAAATGAGAACTTCCGCCTTCTTTATGACACCAAGGGACGCTTCCGTCTTCATTCGATAAGGGATGAAGAATCCAAGGTCTGTAGACATTATACTTTATTCTTTTATAAATTGTTCGTTGAACTGATCACAACAAATTTTGATTTTAACTTCTACTATAGAAGAAAATTGCCTGTCGAAGATTAGTCATGTCTCTTGTGTATTCTTATTATTGGTCTACTTGTCAACTATGTTTCTTATGGTTTGAAACAATAATAGTTCTATGTTATATGAATGTGTAATGGATATTATATGGTTTGAAACAACTATTTCAACTGCTAAAACTTGTAATGGATAATATCACTAGTTTTATGAAGGTAAAATCATTGGCATGCCTTTAAGGATCAATTTTCTGCTATATGAAAATCTAATATGTGAATATAAATGATAATTAGTTCTTGAGATCTTTTACTGTGTTAAAAAAGCCTTTTTTTTCTACTCCACAGTTCAAGCTTTGCAAGGTTCGCTCTGTCCAGTTTGGACAGAAGGGCATTCCCTACCTGAACACTTACGATGGTCGTACCATTCGCTACCCTGACCCTCTTATCAAGGCCAATGATACCATCAAGCTTGATTTGGAGACCAACAAGATTGTGGACTTCATCAAGTTTGATGTTGGAAATGTTGTCATGGTGACTGGTGGGAGAAATACCGGCCGTGTCGGTGTGATTAAGAACAGAGAGAAGCACAAGGGGAGCTTCGAGACCATCCACGTCCAAGATGCCACCGGCCATGAATTTGCAACTCGCATGGGCAACGTCTTTACCATTGGTAAGGGCACGAAGCCATGGGTGTCACTTCCCAAAGGCAAGGGTATCAAGCTCAGCATCATCGAGGAAGCAAGAAAGCGCTTGGCTGCTGCCAGTGCAACTGCTACTGCTTAGACCTGCTCTGCGACCACTGGAATTTTTGTTTTATGGTTTGTTATTTGCTGCGGAAAGGGATGGTCATGACAACTTGAATTTGGACCCTTTTTCTTTTCCTATTACTTGCATGCCAATTTCCCTTTGGATGATTAGTAGAAAATGAGATGTTTGTCATGGTTGTAGTTTCATGAGCAGGGTTGTTTTAAGTTTCACCATTTTGCCGGTCAAACTGTTGAATTCGGATATCGATTTGGCTGAGAACTATTACTCTTCATTCTCTGGTGTAGAAGATTGAAATTGGATTTTGTGTTACACGTATGAAAAATGGTAAAAGTTAGGAAAATTTGAAATGGCTGAGTTTTGGGCAAATCAAGGAAAGTGGCAAACAGAGTATATGTCTTGGAACAAAAGTCACGTTTGTATTGTTCCATGCTTGACTAATCAATCTTGGGTTACCTTTTTGCTCAAAGCTGGCAATCAAATATTACTGCATGTCTCAGAATTTTATTCTTCAAACAAGAGAGCTTTGCACCAGCCAACAAGTCTCTTCTTTTCTCTTCTCATTCTTCGTTCCATTCCATTCTTTCTTGATGTAGAAATTATTGAAATTATGAGGGAGTCATGTATATTGATCCTTCTTATTTTGTATCCATATATTCTTGATCTTACTCCAAAATTGTTCTGCCAGTGATTAGAGCAACAGAAAGGAAACCACCTCCATTTCACTATAATATTTCATCTTGCTAATTGCTATGTATATACTGACACTTGTATTTATATAAAAATTATGTAATGATGTTCTGCAGTTCTACAGTTACAAATGTCTGATGGAGAGAGAGAGAGATCCCATAGAAAGGGTAAGGAGGGGTATAGGACTTCCTTGCAATGGCAAAATATTCTCTTAAGGGTTGAGAGAGAGAGAGAGAGAGAGAGAGAGAGAGAGAGAGCTCCCATAGAAAGGCTGAGAGGGGTATAGGACTTCCTAGCAGGATCAAAATATTCTAGGGTTAAGAGAGAGAGAGAGAGAGAGAGGAGGGTCTAGGACTTCCTTACAATATCAAAATATTCTCTTTAAGGGTTAAGAGAGAGAGAGAGCATATGACAAGAACTGGGTCCAGATTTATGTCACAAAGATTTGCTTTGGAGTTAATAATTCTTACATTGCAGAATATCTTTTCCAGGCTATTTCCCCCCACAGGACAAATCCACATGTCTTGAAACTTCACAGAAGACGTGGCTATTGTCTGATGATGCTGAGAGAATTCCATCTCAGTTCTGCAATTGTCACTTCCACTGTTGTTCCTTCGCCACATATCATGATCTTTACAGAATTAGGTAAGAAATAAAATGATCTCAAAGGCTGTGGAATATAGTAGGGATATATGATGCTTTCCCAGGGGTTAAGATAAAGTAATGCATGGAAATTTGGCCATATCGCAAAAGTAGATGCCTTTGTTGTTGGCAGAGATGCTACCTTTGGTGGCAACAAGTGGGGTGGGAATGGCATCATCACCCACAAAGATACCACATTACAAATCCCATCCCCCATTTCTCATGTTCCTTTCAGTTTCTAGAGGAGTCTTGGAAGGACAAAGCATCCATTGGAGAGGCTGAGTCTGGGCCAAAAAGAATCCAGCCATGGATGGTGGTCATGTGGGAAGTCAAAAAAGGATTTGGAACACTGTGATGATGCCTACTGGTATATAAATTTATGGAGTTACATCTTGTACAAGTATCTAGACTCCCATCTCAGGAACATTCATAGATAGAAAGGCATGGAAATTTAATTATATGGAAATACCTCAAGTGCATGCATGCTCTGAATTTGGGCGCTCTTACAAATCAACTAGTACTCACACACCTATGCCAACTGTGCATATGTGGATTGATCTCAGGGGGGAGTATTGTGAAGTAGAGTTGTGATGATTTAGTGAGATGGTTGGTTGGTAACTTCATTTGGATGTAATAATGGTGGGTGAAATATCTCATGCTCTCCTTCGATTTGTTTTGTTGCTTTCATGAGTTGACTTTTAGCATGGCTTTGAGTCACCTGATCCTGCTTCCTGTTTGCCAAATGGAGTCAACCTATCACTGCTGAATGATGAGCAGAGCAGTGGAGTTATGCTCCACGCAACCCCCACCAGAGATAGTATTTGGTGAATATATGATCGTATGGAAGCCAAAGATCACAGTTTGTTATGTTAAGAATATAGATATGTAGATTATGTCTCGACTATCAATTTGACTAAGATTAATTATAAATTATTTATTATAATTATAATATCTTGATTCCTATATTATAATATCTCGTTTTTTCTTGTATAATCTAATTTATTGATAAAAATATTATATATACTTAGTAATAAAATGGAAGTGAAATAGAGTTGCTCAATGATAAATCCTAATATATTTCTAAATCGTAAGAAAAAACGAGATTAAATATTTTATTTTAATAAATATAATGTTTTATTTTAATAAATATAAAAAAAATTAATATAATTTTAAAAAATATAAAAATTAAAATACTAAATATAGAGATAATTTATAATTAATCCAACTCGAATAATATAATAATAATATATAAAGATGCAGTTGGATTGCTATGCTCAGATTGTTGCTTCTCCTCAGTGTCAAGAAGAACCCATCTCAACAAAAAAAAAAAAAAAAAAAAACACTGATCACCATCTCACGAACTAGAAGTTGATTAATCCTCTGTTTTTGGATTAACTTCGAACATTATTTACATGATAAAACAAAACAACAAAAGCAGCAGCGTCAATACAATACACCGAAATCCGACTCGATAAGCTCGACTCCATTGACCCAAGCATCGTACTTGAAGGGCCACTGATCAAGGGAAGGTATATACTACATGACGCTGCAAGCATTGGCATTCTCTTCGCTGAAGATGTAGCAAGAGCCGGGGGCGGCCGTGGAGTAGACAAAGTTGCCGTGCTGCACCGGCGCCGCCGGGTGGTACGCTCCGCCGTAGTTGTTGCTCGGATGCACCGAGCTGTAGCTCACCACGTAAGATGGCAGCTGTGAGGTGTTGTAGAAGGGAAGGTTAAGTGCCGGTGGGATCGCAAGGCCGCCTGCTGCTTTCTTGCCGAACTCTTGTGGAGGCGCTCCGGCTCCACCAGGATTGCCACCGCCTCCACTGTTGTTGTTGTTGTTGTTTGCGTTGTGGCTCTTCTTCCCCTTCTTCTTGCCGCCACCTGCATTGGTGGCGGCAGCCTTTTCCGTTCCATTCGGTTTCTCCTGCGCCGGAGGCGGCTCCTTGTCGTCGCTCTTCGGGAATTCCCCCTCTGGCTTATCGGGAGCTTCGGGGGAGCTCTCGTCGCCGGAGGAGCTTTGATTGTTCTCGGGGACCTCCGGTGGCTCATTTGGCTTGCCATCACTCTTGTTCTTGCTCTTCTTCTTCTTCTTCTTCTTTTTCTTCTTGCCACCCCCGCCCCCACCGGCGTTCTCATCCGGCAGCGGCTCGGGCCAGGGCTCGGCATGCTTCCCCGACTTGGTGAGTTTCTTTACGAGGGTCTCCGCAGCCACGTTTCCGATCACCACAACCTTGTGCTGCTGCGGGCCGAAGCTAATCCTGTAAACCCCTGAGGAACACATGTTCATGTCTACAGTGTGAGAGAGAGAGAGAGAGAGAGAGAGAGAGAGAGAGAGAGAGAGATGTGTTGGACAAAACCTTCCATGTTTAGGATTCTCTTCACCTCCCTCTTGCAGCCTTCACAGTGGGTGGAGACCTTCAAGGCCAAAGTCTGCAGCATCACCATAGAACCAGCTTCACTTCTCAGAGTCCAAGCAAAGGAAAGAAGCAGGGGAGAGTGACAAGGAAGAGATGAGGTAGTAATACCTGGTATTTCAGTGGTTCAGGACCTTCTTCGGCTGCTGCCATGGGGAGAGAGAGCAGAGGAGGAGGAAGAAGAGTTTGGCAGTGGGGAATCAAAGCTGGCGGAGAGCAAAGGAAAAAGGGGGGGTGAAAAGAGAGAGAGAAAAGAGGGGGAGGGGAGTGGAAGAGTGTGGACCGTGGAGGAGGAATGAAGCCACTCCATATGGATTGTAACCTGAGATTGGATTTTAAGGACCACCACCTGTTACTGTGAAATGAATCTCATAGGTTAAAAGCACTCATGATCTTTATTCTCTTTACCTTTTGTTATTAAATCTCACCAATTTTCTACCATCATCAGTACTACAGAACAAAAAAAAAAAAAAAAAGGTAAAAAAAAATACTTTGATTTGGATTTACCTTCATTTTGTGATGATCCACTCATCTGTAATACCTTTCTCATCAATCCTAACCTTGGAGATTAACCTCAAAAAGATGGTGACAAGATGGCTATTTCATTTGTTAATCACTCTTATCAGAATTCCAAATAATAAGGCAAAAGAATTATCATTCCCAATTTAATCTGTTCTACCAGATGGCCAACAGACATCACATAATCATGTTTTAGCTATCTATCCAAAATTAACAATCTAAATCTGTGTCTTCCATCAAACCTTCAATGACAGCAAAAGACAAGGAAGAAGAGGCACGAGAACGAGAATTAAGATTGCAGAAGACCAGATTTGGCACACACCATGATTACCCTTAGTGCAGATTTTGGAGAATTCAGGAACATTAATGTTTATGCATTAAATTGAGGCAATGATGGCATGGTTGGTGGAACTGATATAAATCCTCTGTTTTTATCCTGAAGGAAAAGAAAATTAGAATGGTTGTAAATTATAAGATGCCTCATGATCACATGCAGCATTCTTGCCAACCTATCAACGTTCAGAAGTCCTTAGTGGATCAGAAGATGGGAATCATTTCCACTGTTGATAGTGTAATTGTTGGTGTAGATTGTTCTGCACAAAGCTAATTGCTAACATCAGCTAACCTCAGAAGGAATGCCAGCTCTCTCTCTCTCTCTCTCTCTCTCTCTCTCTCTCTCTCTCTCTCTCTCTCGCATTAAATTCTCTTAGCACAAGGCAGGAAAAGTGAAAATATTCCATGCAAACTTCTCACCTACACTGTAAGCTACACAGCCTAGTGATCGATCTCTTCTACAAAGAACGAACAAAAGGAATTCGCTGAAACCTCATGCATGCAGCATCCAAGATGAGCATCATATCAACTAGAAGTCATTTAAACATGAGAGGGTCACTGGAGCTCTCTGAGCTCCAGCCAGGGGATTGCAATTGAGATTGTCAATAGAAGCACTAGTGGTGGTCCATCACACTTTTGGCTAAAGAGAGTACCTGGTGCTGTTGTTTGAATATGTGAGAGAGAGAGAGAGAGAGAGAGAGAGGTGTCATCATAGTGATCCATAGTGTCTAAATGTACTTGAATCATATCTTGTAGAATGACAACACCTCAACTTTCTGGGCAGATGATGGGCCATCAGGAAGTCCCGTCATGTTTAGCGGTATAAGTCAAACTTACATGGAGTAGAATT
The DNA here is from genome assembly GCA_001649415.1 of Musa itinerans. NCBI lineage: Eukaryota > Viridiplantae > Streptophyta > Magnoliopsida > Zingiberales > Musaceae > Musa > Musa itinerans. Next base: position 217,345 of record LVTN01000238.1, read on the forward strand.
CTTCAATCAAGAGAATAATTTTCCTCTTTGTTTCCTACCAAAATTGTTAATTGTCAGTATTAAACTAATCCTCTGATCACAAATCAATGGAGTAGAGACAAGCAAGAGAAAAGTTATGTTTGTTTGGCTTCAGTGCCCACTTTCTAAGAGAGAATACAGAACAACTGTTTACAGCGACCAAAAGGTTGTCCTTAATTTCCACATTATAATTTTAACCCTAACTTTCTTGAACAATGCAATGATGTTGCTCATGATATTTTAAATAGCCATAAAAAAATGTTCAGCAATCAAAATTTGCCAACTAAATATACACATCTTGGATCACATCAGAATTTTTTTTCAGTGGGTTAGAGTTATGTGATCAAAGTGTACCACTGAGCAAAGGATAAGATGCCAAGATCAGCAGAGCATGGCTGATCAGTTGATTCTCTCATTAATTAGCGGGTTTAGTCCACTCACAAGCTATCAATTTGGAAAGGCAGTATAGGAGGATGTAGTTAGGTGCATCAACTTTCCAGTAAAACTTAGGCTTCTGATGTACTGCAGCTTATAGATATGTAATATTACCAATATAATATCTCAGTGATGCAAATAATTGTCCATGTTTGCTCATATTTAACATTTCAGCCTGCCAATGACTTCAGAACTCAATGCCACCTTGATACTATACTCCTTTGCTGTCTCCATCTTGATTAAAGATGATACTTCACTGCCAGTATTTTTGTTTGTTTCTGAAGCAAAAGAAAGAAAAACTTGTATTAGTCAAAAACAAAAAAAAGGATGATAGATGAATAGGTGATGAGCCTACCTCATCAGCCATACAGAAAAAAGAGAACCCTGAGGTTCTATCCAAAAAAAGCCATCTGCTAGTATTTGTGTTAAAAGTTCATGCGGTCGCTTCATATCACACATCTTTCTAGCAGCAAATTTAGTGCTGCCCTATGGTAATGATCAATTCTAATTTTATAAAATTTACCTGGTGCACATAAAATCATGACAATAGGGATAATAGAGGATATGCTCCTTTGTATCAACAAATTCTGAGAACGAAATGCTGACAAAGCAACCTCCATTCAGCTGATACGACTTAATTTTCAATGCAGCTACTGTCTCTATCCTTGTCAGTTCATCCTACATGCTTGCTTTCCCCTCTCGCTTTCTTTCTCTCTGATGTCCATTATGAATCATCTTAATCTATATCCTTCACCATCACAAAAGTGTAGACCAATGAACAAGACTCCTGTCCATGTGAGATCTGGAAAGGATCGATACATGCAGTCTTATCCTTGTAAACAGAGACACTGTTATCACGCCTCAAGCTTTATCACCTAGATAACAAAAGAAGCAATCTTAGTGACACTTCACCATATTATCAGCAACTATTCATACAGCTGCGCTCAGCTGAATTATCCTCATTTAGGATTTCGCATGGAAGAATAGGATCAGAAATGATAGGTGAACACCTTGATGATCCTCACAATTCCATTTTGTAGAAACCCAGCCAATAAGACCCTTAATAGGCATCCAGATAGCAGACTGATCACATTGTCTTGCATGCCAGACGTATTCAAGTGCTGGTGCAACCAACACATAGTAAATAGGGTTTTTGTGTTGATACTGGTATAATCGTCAGTAATCTTTGCAGGTGCCAGACCCATCCTTGAACAGGTGAATGAAATCCATTCAAGTCCACTTAAGCTCCCTCTTAACAATGTCACTGATCAGCTTAAATGGCTGATGACAGTCCCTAACAGCCTCAAGTTATTTCATCACCCTGATGGTCATTCCTTTTCCTCTAACCGTGCACTCCAACCATCACTCTGTTCCCTTTGTCTCCTTAATTCCATTTCTTACAGAAACCCCAGCCATTAAGGTCCTCAAGAGGCATCCAGATAGTAGACTGGTAGCATGTCATGCTTTTGTGTAGATAATGATACAATCACCAGTAATCTCTGCAGGTGCAAGACCCATTCCTGAATTGATGAAACCTATTTAAGTCCCTCACCACAAGCTCCCTCTCAACAATGTCACTGATCAACTTAAATGCCTCATGACAGTCCTTACACATCCTCAAGTTCTTCATCACCCTGATGGTAATCCCTTTAGGTGTGCTTATAAGCCCAAACCCCAAAGCCAGCCTCTCGCTGTGCACTCCAACCATCACTCCCTTTCCTTCCTCTCCCTCTTCCACACCATCCAACCCCCACCCATTCCCTCCACCAACATATCCCCTCTCCCTCATCCTTCTCTCCAACTCCTTCAACAACTCCATCAACTCCACCTGTCTTGGACCAGCTGATGAAACCTCCCCAGTGTAGAACACATAAGCTACATCCTTGAGCTCAACCCAACTGCAAGCAGGCTCCTTCTTGATCCCCCGCCTGCTCATCTCGGCCCAAATCCTCGTCGCACTCTCCAACTGCCCAACTGCCACATAGGCATTCGACATTGCCACATATGCACCAGCCACGTCTCGGTCGAACTCTGTAAGCTTCTTCCCTGCCTCAGCTGCAATGTCCAACCGCTGGTATGTCCTGCAAGCTGAGAGCAGGGAACTCCATAGCATCAGAGCATCATCACCTTCAGCCTTAACTTGTTTGGAGAGCTCGTGGGCTTCATCAAGACGACCTGCACGGGCAAGCATGTCGACCACACTGGTATAGTGTCTCATGCTCGGTGCAATGCCATGTCTGTCTCTCATCGAATTCAGGTGCAGGAGGCCAATGTCCACGAGGCCACAGTGATTACAAGCATGGAGGACGCCAAGGAGGGTGACGCTATTAGGCTTGACTCCCTGAGCAATCATCTCATCGAACAGTTCCAGTGACTGGTTCCCAAGTCCATACTTTGCTGCTGCTATGATCATGGAGGTGTATGGAACTAAAGAAGGACACTCAATATGATCGAACACCCTTCTTGCATAGTCAATGGATCCACATTTTGAATACATGTCGATTAATGCGCCAGCAACAACCTCATTGGAATCATATCCACGGCAAACGATCGATGCATGTGCCGATCTCCCCAAGCCTAGTCTTCCGACGCTAGCACAAGCATTGACGACACTGGAGAACATGAAGTGATTCGGAACCAAGCTCATTGAAGACCTCGCTCGAAGGAATTCCCCAAAAAGAGCAAGTGCCTCATGGCCGAGGGCATTCTGAGCGTAGGCTGAAATCATTGAACCCCAAGAAACCACGTTCCTTTCGATCATGTCATCAAAGATCTTACGGGCATCGTCGACTTCGTTGGATTTGCCATACATGTCGAGGAGAGCAGAGGAGACGACGACGTCCGACCGGACGCCGCAGGTCTCCATCCGGGCATGGATCGTCCGACCCAATGCGAGGTCAGCAAGGCGAGAGCAGGCATTGATGGCCGTCGCGTAAGTGAAAGGATTTGGCTGGGCCTCACAGTTCAGCATGTAATGGAACAGAGATAAGGCGTCATCGGGCCTGGAGACGTGGACATAGCCGGCCATCAAGGAGGTCCAGGATACCACGTCGGGCACGGTCATTTCGTCGAACAGCTTGTGTGCGTCCGGGACGGCCTCGCGTCGCACGTAGGCGTTGATGAGATGGTTGAAGACGGAGACGGTGCGGGCGCCCGACTTGAGGAGCGCGGCGTGGGAGGAGGCAACGGTGAGCAGATCAGAGGAGCCCCGTAGGCGGCAAATGATGGCGGAGTCCAACAACATCAGCTCTCACCAAACTGTTCTCCAGCTCGGCGCCCGCAACCTGCCATTAAAGAGAGGGAAGCAAAGCTGCAACATAACGGACCGGAAGGCGGACCGGTTCGATGTGCTCTAACCGGCCCAAAAGCCCAAGAATCTCGGTCAGCCGAAATGGGGCCCACAAGTGAGGAGAATCAGACCACACGATCTAGAATTGATGGTCTTGATCGCCCGATCAGGCGCTGCCCGCGTACCCTTTGTCTTTCTCTCTCTGCTGCCCTTCACCACCAACAAGAACCCCAGAAAAGGACGGCATATTAATTTTTATTTGGGATTTTTGCTTTCCGTTTTTGTTCTCTCGCTCTCTCTCTCCGTTCCTCTTTTTTTTCCCTCTTCCCTTTTCGTCGCCACGCCTCTCTCTCTCTCTCTCTCTCTCTCTCTCCCGTCGCCACTTCCTCTCTCCGCGAGGATCGAGCCGATGTCGTGGAATACGGTGAGATTTGTCGACCCTTAACCTTAGGATTAGGGTTTCGGATTTGGCATCTCAGAATCTCTTGTGCGATCGTGGAATCGGAGTCCGGAGATCCATTTTCTGGTTGCTTCTGTTGCTAGGGCTAGTTGGGAATCCGATCGATTTCTTTCTGTTTCGTGGATCTCGCTTGATTTTTTGTTTGATTGTTGGAGTCGAAGGGCCTGCTGAGGTCAGAGCTTGGATTGAATCGGGGATGGTGGTCGGATTTGGAGTTTAGGGGATTTGGAAGTGGTTGCTCTGGTTGGAATTGTTGAGTTTGGTTGCTTTCTTTTTGGTTTAAGAAGTGTTTTAGGAAGTGACATTTGAGTTGGAAGATACCTTTTCTAGCCGGCTTTGTGGTGATTTGATGCTATATTGGGCGTTTCGCGGCCTCCTGGCGTGGGATGTGTGATCACTGAGGGGTCCTCTGCGCGTGCTGTGGAGGATCCCGTTGCAGGAAGTAACTTATATTACAGATGGGCTCTCTTTGCTCCTTTTTTTTCTGATATCGAACAGTAAAAATCCGGTAGAAGGTGGTGGGATGGTGGTATTTTTGACTTGAGGCCGGAGATTACATTTGTGGGTTATTGGTGAGGCGCAAAAGGAGGTTAGTCTGCGTACTGCTTTAGATTGGTTCATTTGAGGGGCTTGGACAAAATGTTTGCTCCAGGCACAGAAGTTTCACAAGAGGCAGCTGGTGTTGCTGGTGCCATGCTGGTACCAACACGGTTTGTTTGGCCTTATGGTGGGAGAAGGGTCTTCCTAACCGGCTCGTTTACAAGGTTGGTTTTGAACTTTTCCTTTTTGCTGCATTGAATAAACATTGATGTGTTTTTATGATTGTAAGCTATGAATCTATGTTTATTTTGTCTTGGAGCAAGCTTGAATTTATATATGAGAATCAAGTTCTAATTTATTTTTACACAATTGCTTGCCTGATCTTTGTATTCAAATTTAGTTATTCTTTTCACCATTGCTAATGAAGCTAGTATTGAAAGGCAAAAAAATATGAACCAGTTTTGTCCATTGCTACTCAAGCACGGCATCCAGTGATGCAGGCGAATTAGATTAAAAATTTTGTCCATGGAAAATGTCTAAGAAAAATTCACTAGATAAATGATATGTTAATGAAATTACTCTTTCATCTGATCAAATGATATGTTAATGAAATTACTCTTTCATCTGATCAAGCAATCTGTGGCATTCACAAACAGCCATTATCTTGGAGTTGGAACTATTGGTTTACCTTTTGTAGGAACAAATTGCTCGTAAACTTATATCAGATGTACTTCAGAAAATACCAAAAAAAAAAAACAAGTTTCAAGGTGTATGGTTTGTCTTTATGATTGATATGGGAATTAAAGATCAGGTGAAGTTCAGACCCAACTATTCTAAGAATGTCGGAACACACATTGCAATTGCAGTCAAAAATAATGTGCTTCCTTTACGACTTTGTATCTGCTTGGTTATAGCACTTGTGGTTCATCTAGATTATCGTTTCACTGTTAACTTGATCTGATGAGTTTGCAAATCACATGCATCAGGTGGTCTGAATATTTACCTATGTCTCCTGTAGAGGGTTGCCCAAGAGTGTTCCAGGTTATTTGCAGCCTTGCACCAGGATTACATCAGGTATACTCTTGGCCAAGACACTGTTTTTATTCGATACTGCTTTTAAGTTCGCTTTTTATACAAAGGAACATCACTTTTTACATTATATATCTTAGGGTGATTTCTTTAGTCAGTCTTGGGTTCTTTTTGAAATTTTTTTTGGTGATTAAAGTATGTGTTATAATTTGTTCATGCTTAAATTTTTGATATCAGTATCACTTGGAATTAAGTGACACTGTTGTTGGCTCACACATTTAATCATGTGCTTCTGCATGCATATTCTGGTATTAGACCATTTCTACCAATGTTTTAAACACCAGTAGAACTTGTACGTACCAGTTGGTATTACCCTTCTGACAAAGTGCTAATATTGAAACATATAGTTTCAATGCTGGCACAGTAGTGACTTTTATTATTTTGTTCAATAATTACAAGTTGGTATATCATTGGGTATATTGATAATCTTTCTAGTCATAGGATAACAAAACTGGTGTAACTTGAGATTTATGTTCTTGATTTCTTCTTTTATGAAGTTGTTCAATTATTTTTTGTTAGGATAGACATATTTACACTTTTGTCTTGTCAATTGCAGTACAAATTTTATGTTGATGGTGAGTGGAAGCATGATGAATGTCAACCTTCTGTCACGGGAAACTATGGAATAGTTAACACTATCTATCTAACTCGGGAACCTAATCCCCTACCTCCATTATTAAGTCCTCGGACACCTAATAGCAGAATGAGCATGGATGTAGACAATGAAGCCTTTCAGCATGTGGCAAGTGTTGATAACAAGCTTTGTTATGCATGCAATATGTCATTATTTAATCATTTTTGGTTTTTCTAGTGTATTAATTTGTTGTATTAAGCAGGTGGCAGTTTCAGATGGCACAGTGCAAGATGCTGCTCTTAGGATTTCGGAGGCTGATATAAAGATATCACGCCATCGTATTTCTGGATTCTTGTCTGCACATACAGCTTATGATTTGCTTCCCGAGTCAGGCAAGGTACAAATGCTTCATTTGTAATCTAACTTTGTATGATTTCTACTTCAGGTGACATTTTCCAATGGTTTAACATTCATTTAAATCTCAGGTTGTTGCTCTTGATGTTAATTTGCCTGTGAAGCAGGCCTTTCATATCCTATATGAACAGGTATATACTTTTTGATGTTGGGCTGTCAATTATTATGATTGCAGGATGGCATAAAATGTTGTTTGCTCAGTTTTGTATATTTATTTATATTAAGATAGGCTGACCTTTTACAGTTTCACATTCCTGGTGAAACACCTTGATTTGCATTGATGCATCAGCTGATGGTTCATTTGGCATCACAATTTTTCATATTAAACTTAAGATATGAATGTTCTGAAAAATAAAAATGGGAAAAGGATGAATGCTGGATGGGAAGTTATCATGCGGAAAATAACTATCTAATGACGATGGTAACATTAAAGGTTGCCATTGCCAAACATGTTCAGTTGCACACAACTTCATGATAAAACGAAGGTCGGACAGAGATCTGGGTTTTGACTGGATTGGCAGGAAGCTGGCATGCCTTTGTTCATTTTTGGCTATTTTGGTGGTAATTACATTTTGAGCTGACTAATAAAGAAAGAATTATTTTAAGCACACACAGTTCTGTTTTTAATTTATTTTATTTTTTCTTGATGGTTTTGTCCTTCAAATTTAAGTAACATATAAGATTTTCTTCATAAATGTCAAGGGCTTAGACTTTTACAAGGTTTAAGTCTGGCTTTTACAAGTTTTAAGCCTCTGTCCACGTACAAAATATAATAGAGGAAGATGTCTAATTTTGCATGTGTTAACATATTTATGCACAAATAAGGTTCAGGCACATCAGAAGAACTTAATTTGGGGCATCAAGGCCCTTGTCCGACAAGCTATGGTGAATTGGAAGGCCAAACTCATTGCCACTTAACATATAACTAAACGATTGTTGGTGCATAAACCATAATGATTCTCTAATGTTTTAGTACATTATGAATTATTAATTGATGAAATTTCTTCATTGTTCTGGATTTTATTGTGAGAGGAAGCAAACCACTACAAGTTATTTACTTGTCCTCATGAAATTTTGTGCTATCGTATGCTTTCTCCATCGCTAGTGTGTTGTTTTCTAAAATGCTGTCATAGTTAATTGATGCTATGTCATTGGATTTAATATTAGCTTTTCGGCCATATAATGCTTCCTCGATGATTTTTATTTCATTATTTTCTCAGCTTTTTTTTATCATTTTGAGTTCAAATAAGTCAGTCTTAAAATTGTATTAAAAAAACAGAAACCACTGAAATGTCATCCGAAATTGAAACTGTAATTTTGAAACAAAAAATGAAGGATTAACCTACTAATGTTTGCAATTATTTCATTTATACTGATGCTCATTTCTCCAGAATCATGTTTTTTTCTCAATTTTTCTGAATAAAGACATTTTCAGGGGATATCTGTGGCTCCGTTGTGGGATTCTTTGAGTGGACGATTTGTTGGTGTACTCAGTGCATTGGATTTTATTTTAATTCTGAGAGAGGTGTGTATATAATATCTTCTGCCCCTGTTTATCGTAGATTCCATTTTGTATGATTGTAGTTTGAATAATCATTATGTTTAAAGTTAGCTATATTTCTCTGATCATCCTTGGATATTAGATCATGAAATGATAGAGATAAAGACATTTACTTTAGCTACCTTTGAGTTTTATTATAATGTTTGCTTCTATTCTAAAATAAATGTTCTGACTTTGATTAATAGAAAATCATGTATCTGAATGTCTAGCCAGACTATTTGATTATTTTTAAGATGATGTTTAACAGAAATTCTAAAGAGAGTTCTTTCTAATTTGAAAATAAGGATTAATTTTCTATAGAAATCATAACTCTGGAACCAACTGTTTATGGATGAAGAAAGATAAAACAAGGAAGAATGCCCATCACGGAAGCTTCTGTTCTATACTAGTATACTTACGCCTCTAATTGAATTTTCAATTGAACCTTGCCATCTCCCTTTTAGCCCTTGGCTGACCTAATTGCCGAAAGCTCTCTGGCTTCTTTTCCTTCTCCTTTCTTGTCTCTTTCTTTACCTGCCATGGATTTAAAGTGTGCTGCAACAGGGTGGGGTTGTGCAATGTTGTGGCCTTCCAAGTGCTACATTAAACTTTGTTCCTTCACTCTCTAATCTTGCAAACCCTATGTGAGGGTGTTAGTGGGGCATGTGATCTATAAGCATAATTGTAGATGATTTATGTATGTTGTTGTCATTGTTATTGACAATTGTTTCTGTAATTATGTAGATCAAGCGAGTAATAATACATGCTCAGAGTGGTAGTTGTTTGGTTAAGCAAGATCTTTTGAGTAAAATTCTTCCTAACAGATTATTCTCAATGGATTAAGTGCTTTCTTTTCAAATGTTATTTTGCTTGCCTTGGTTCAGTGAATTCTGTCATACTCAAAGAATAGGCATTATGCATTCTTTGGGCCAAACAAAAATTTCCTTTGCTAGGTTCAGTGCCAGATTTTTGTTTAAGTGTTTATCTTATTTCTTTTTCTTTTTTCTTGTTCCTTTTGATATTTCCATGTTTTCATTATGAATTATGAACTTTTTGCGACTTGCAGCTCGGAAATCATGGTTCAAACCTAACAGAGGAAGAACTTGAGACACACACAATATCTGCTTGGAAAGAAGGAAAACATCAAATTTACAGGCAGTTGGATGAGCATGGGAGACCAGTTCAAGGATGCATAATACACGTAAGCTATCGTGTTGTTTTGTCTCATTTAGTTATACATTCAAACTAAATTCTTTGTTTGTTTTATCTTCATGTTGAAAGAGGAAACTAAAGGTTGACAAGCTTGTTAGTCCTATAATAATGAGCACTTACTGCTAACAGAACCTTAATTTTAAAAGTTTAAAATAATGAACCTTACTGCTAAGGGATGTTTGACACCTCATCAAATATTGGCATTAAGGTCGGACACCCGATGGATCCCAATGGTTGACTGAATCTTCAACACAAAAGTGTTGGGACATTTTCTTCCCAACTATTGATAGAGAAATTGTGTAGATGACATGTCTAAGGGTCTACTAATTCCTGAAAGGAATCACCCTACTGGCTACTAACACTAGTCTATCTGCCATTGGTAGAGAATCTATATATATCATCCAAATGATATTGCATTGATTTTTTTTTTCTTTCATCAGGCAAGCATCTATTTGTTCATTCATTCATTCATTCTTTTTTCCTTCCAATCATCATATTCATAAATATGCATATCATCACATAATTCATGATACATTTTAAAATATAATTTTTCATGACAGCATCGGTAACTTTATTATCTCAAGCTTAAAACACCATAAATAATTAGCATCATGTTTTTGGCAATAAATTAGATGAGGCAAGCTTCTATAATAATATTTGGATAATCCTAGTTATCAGAATGCAAAGATTCTGTATTAAATTGGCACTAGATAGTAACTTCAGAGAATGTTAAGTAGATGTGTGCAATGCCCTCATATATAAGAAAATAGAACAAGGATTACAATTTCGAATAATATCGTCCGTACCGGACGGTACATACTAGTCCGTCAGTAGACCGGTACATGGACCGCCCACTATCGAACGGCATTATATATAATATATATATTATAATATATATATATTATATAAATATGCGACGTCACCTCTTTCTCCCCAAGCAGGAAAAGATGACGTCGCCGAAAAATTCTTTTTTATTTATATATATAAATATAAGAACTTTTTTACTTATATATATATATATATAATATATCGAATGGTATATATATATGTATATGTATATATATATGTATATGTATATATATATATATATATATAATATACCGAACGGTATATCGTTCGGTATACAGTATCGTACCATACCGAGCGAATGTCGAAACTCCGGTACGGTACGATATTTCAATCCTTGAAATAGAGTATTCATGAAAAATACTAAATGAGATTTTCTTATGTGTTCAAATATTATATCTTGGTCAACTAATAATTCCTTGACAGTGTAGTAAAGGATCACAATTTTGTTATGTTCTTGTTGGCCTGGATTTGTTTTATTGTGAAATATAGGACTACACTTTTTTTACATTTCTTAATGATTACCTTAGCTAATTGCGGCATAAGGGGCTTTTAAGATAGATTCTTAAAGTTAATGTTATTTTTTCAGTGTCACTATTACTGTTGCATTTATATATTTAGATATCATAAAGTCAGATACCATATTGAACTTATCATAAAGTGCTATTCTTTTGTCTAGGATTGTCCTGATGGTTTTTTGAATGATTATATACATAAATACCATATTAAACTCATTATAAAATGCTAATCTTTTCTCTAGGTTGGTCCTTATGATTCTTTGAAAGATGTAGCTCTGAAGATTCTGCAAAATAAAGTGTCAACAGTTCCAATTATCCATTCAACAGTTCAAGATGGATCATTTCCACAGTTGTTGCATCTTGCTTCTCTTTCAGGAATCCTACGATGTAAGCAATGTCTTGTTTGTTGTGTGTCTGTCACATCATTGTACATGGTCTAATGATGGACCTTAACAGTTTTTCTTCTCAACTTCCAGGCATCTGCAGGCACTTTAGACATTCTTCCAGTTCTTTACCAATTTTACAACAACCAATTTGCAAAATTCCATTGGGTACATGGGTTCCTCGAATTGGAGATCAAAGTGGGCGTCCATTAGCCATGTTAAGACCAAATGCATCGCTCAGCTTGGCTCTTTCTTTGTTGGTTCAAGGTGGACTTTTAGCATGTTTATCTGATTTGTAAATTGTTGCAATGTCTTCTCCACTGCTCTAGCTTTAACATATCCTTTTTTTTTGCTTTGCTTTTGGTGTGGTATCTTGCTTTATTTTCTGATGGTTGGTCATTTTCATGGTGTGATTTCAGTTGCTCTGTATCTTTTTTTGTTTTATTTCTAACCGGATGATCAGTGGTAAAAGTTTGATTTGGCTATACCATATTGATTGATTTCTTTAAAGCTTTATGCTTTAATAAGTAACATGCTTTAGGTGAAAATTTGGTTTTTCACTGGTGTTAGGTTTCGTTGCTTTTTTGAGGGTTGATCATGCCAATGAAGAACTTATTGTTAACTTAAGAATGTATTATGTTGAGCCTGGTATCAATGTGCCTTTTTGTCCTAGACGTTTGAGCTTTTTTATGTCACTTCTAACCTCAAAGTTAATGTTAACCTTATCTATAAATTTGCAATTACATAAATTGCATGTCAAGTTTCTAACAAGTTCTAGTACCTTTTGTCTACAGCTGAAGTTAGTTCAATACCCATAGTTGATGACAATGACTCTTTGGTGGATACATACTCCAGAAGGTATGCCAAATTGACAGTTCTGCATTTCCACTTTCCAGTGTTTTTATTTTCCTTCTATTTTTTGTTCGGTGAATGTGGGAGGTTTCTGTCGTATCTGCAGTGACATCACAGCTTTGGCTAAAGACAGAATTTATGCGCAGATACACCTTGATGAGATCAGTATTCATCAGGTAAATGTGTAGACCTTATTCTTTTATTAAAACAATCCTACCTTAAAGTGTTCATCAGCATTCCTTTCTTTGAGTAAAAGCCATGCCAACATGCCATCAGCACTCTCAGGGACTCAAGAGGCCAGAGTGGCTGTGATTTAAACAGAATACTCTTGGGGACTTGAGAGGCCATGGCAGCTGTGATTTAACCAGGATAAGAAGATTGACTGGTATTCTGGGGTATAATAGACCTTGAATGGTCTGCGGAGGGGTGACTGGATATGAGGTCCATACCACAAATTGAGTTAATGACATAGTCTGGCATGCTCAAAGGATCACGAGGTCCTTGTCCAGCTGATCTCATGTCCTTGATTGATAAGGAAAAGATGAACAGGCACTGGGTAGTTGATTGCCAGCTTAAGGTAGATTTGGACATGGATTTCACCAAACAACAGCTTATTTAGTAGATGTTGCCCTGAACAAATGTCAATTGTGAGAAATTCATCTCCCTCAGTTAGAAACAATAATACTATAGGATCTTAAAAATTGTTCCATTAGGAAGACAAGGTCATGTAAATTTACTACAGGCAACTCTCGGGTGTGGTGTTTAGTAAAATGCAGCCCTCACTGTACTACAGGTGCCTAGATGCCAATTTTCAATTTTTTAGTCATCTCCTTATCAAGTGGATTGACTATGAATGACTGATTACATTGTAATCTTTTACCAATTAAATTTTGGGTTACAGACACCAATAGATTAAATGTCAATAACCCTTTCTCTCTTTGATTCATACAAGCCCAGGTTAGTTGCTTTTATTTTTCATAACAGACAGCCTTGAATTTTCCATTATGTGCTAACTCTTACAATGTGATTGGAAGGAAGCGATGTAAGAAATCAAAATTTAGGTTCTCGTTTGGTATAATAGAACACCTTTTTAACAGTGCAATTTTCCATTTAATTCCTACATTTTATTCATTTCTTTAGGGGCAGTATTTAAAGTTGATCAAATACTGTTTAAGCTAAACTCTATATTGCTCCTGGAAATCCCTCTGGATGAGGTGTGAGTAGAAAACCAAGGCAAATTTAAAGGTGTGCTCGAGTCCCTAGTAACAATCAGTGGCACTATGTTATACTAAACCAATGATCTAGAATTTGTGAAACATTGTACAAAAAGCTTTTATCATTTTTTAACATTCTAGGGACTTCCGCTGCTGTTATATGAATCGATGTAAAACAACCATAGTTCTTGATAAATTGTGTCCTATTTTTGTTTACTCAATGACCTAACTGAATGGATTTTTCTGTTCTTTTCTATGCCAAAATTAGGCACTGCAACTAGGGCAAGATGCAAACTCACCGAATGGGTTTTTTAATGGTCAGAGATGCCAGATGTGCCTCCGCACTGATCCTTTACAAAAAGTGATGGAGAAATTAGCAAATCCTGGTATAATATGGTCATTGCAATGTTAGTTTTCATGTGTTTGTTATCTTATGCCCATCTTTGATTGGTGACAGGGGTGCGACGAGTCATCATTGTTGAGGCTGGCAGCAAGCGTGTGGAAGGAATAATTTCACTTAGTGATGTAATTAGGTTCCTGCTTGGTTAGCCACCAAATCATTGACATCTTATGAGCCAATTGAGGCTACTGTTGAAACATCACTTTTTGGTGAAGAGTGCCTGTCATCCCATCTTTTTCTTTCTTCTGTGATTTATTTAGTTGGATAGGCCACGGTGCCGTGTAGAAGGCTGCAAGGGGGTCTGTAAATGTTTAGGACATTCAGTTTTATTTTTCTCTTCCTTACCCTCATCTCTCTTGATCATCATCATTGGTGTCAAATATTTGCTGTTATGTGGGCTTGTAAGGGGATATACTATTTGTGCCCAGAGAATTCATCAGATGATTCCAACAGGCAGGCATGATGTGAAAAGAATGTTGGGGATCAGATCCTTTAATGGTATCAGAGAAATGATATCTAATGCCACAAGCAACATAAAGAATCATTGCCATCAATGAAGCAGCACTCAAAGGGGATGTTCTATTGGGATCCACGGCAATGGAAGTGGAGGATCAAAGTTGGATTTCCACAACTGTTGAGGTTATTTTATCTTTTAAGAACTGTTTTTGTTTCCTTCAATGTTGTCGTTGGTCAGTAATGTTTGATGGTATTGCATGATTGCATGAATCAGTGCGACTGCTTGTGTAGAGTAATTGATCTGTTGTGTTGCGTTTATTTATTTCTGATGCTGGGTTTCATCAATGTGGTTAGAGACAATGAATGAAATATTCTCTTTAATCATATGCTTAATGTCTCACTCTCATATTAAGTTTAAATTCATCCTGATTTAACATATTCTATCACCTTTTTTGCCTTTTCTCAAAGTCATCAGTCAGGTTAAAAACAATTCTAAAGTGTTTCAACTTAGCATTTCCAAAATTCATCATACTTTCATGCGAAAGAAATAAACCATTGTGGGCGTACAAATGCCAGTCCAGGCAGAGCTCAGAATGTGGAGTTGAGTGAAGTTAGTTCAGCTCCCTGGGGACAATTTGTGAGGTTTCGACCTGGATCAATCAGAACAAACCAGTTTAGCAAACTAAAAGCTAACGATTACTGGCAACGGAATAGCTGATGCATGCCTGGGATTGAAGGGAACTCGGTGATGGCAAATGCTAAATCCTCTCAAAGAAACTGGATTTTGAAAAAGAGGAGGATATCCACGGTGGCTGTATAAACGTGTACCCGTGATGGCATACTGTGATCTGCTTCACAAATTTGACTTCTTCGTCCAGATATTCCGGTTTGCTTAGAGAAAGTCGATTCAAACCTCATGACGGAAATTTCAGGTACACACTCATATCGATGTTTGGGCACTGAGACACTTTGCTGATTCAATTACAGTAGCCTTGTCTGCAAATACACCTCTGATTTCATCATGTCTTTGGTAGCATACTGAAGACGGACACACAAAAACTATAATTTTGACAGATTCAAATGGTACGAAAACAAATGTGAATGAAATTCTTCATCATCCTCTTTTAACTTTGGACATGACAAATAACCAATCGATCAATGTGACAGAAAAGAAATGAGGTGAAGAGGAGTCCCCTCGTCATCTCGGATAATGAGTGGTTAATCCTAAAACTAAGATCCAGATACACTTTAATTTTTCTACCAAAAGTTACACATTATAGAGTTTAATATTGGACACATGATGCATAATACTATACATAGTTTTACCTCCCACTACACCTCAGTAATCAGCGTAGAAGCCACAAATGCAAAGCAAGTGGTTGATCATTTATGATACGGAGCTAAAAGGATTATTCAATTTACCTTCGCGTATGCCGCACTTTAAAGATCCTCCGAAGAATGCCAATCGATGAAGAAATCAAAAAAGAGAGATGGTTTCTTCTATTTTCTCAATAACTGTGATAGATGGGAGAAATCTGGACCTTTCATCTGTAGCTATAAAGTTTATCATCACAGGATGACTCATCTCTCCACATGTAGGATGATCAAATCCTTGTTCAGTGCCTCCAGAGTCTGGAGGATCTCAAGCACCTGAGGAAGAGACCTGTCTGCCGTGTGGAATACATGTACACCATCACCGAGCTCAATCCAACTACACCCTGGCTCTTTCTTCACATTCTCACCCTTCATGCTTTCCCTTAACTTCCGTGTCTTATCCCATTCGCTTTCTGCCGCATGTATGCTGGAGAGAATAACCCAATTGCTCTGGAATTCT
Organism: Musa itinerans; assembly: GCA_001649415.1. NCBI lineage: Eukaryota > Viridiplantae > Streptophyta > Magnoliopsida > Zingiberales > Musaceae > Musa > Musa itinerans. The sequence goes on from LVTN01000238.1 coordinate 233,419, forward strand.
GGATCCAGTTTAAATAGCCGACAAGCAGCTAGCTTACCAAGCTTGGTGTTACCATATATCCGACAAGCATTAAGCAATGTACTCCAAACAGCAATGCTTGGCTCTAATGGCATGCCTTCAATGAAACTGAGAGCTTCCTCCAAGCAGCCGCTTCGGCATAGAAGATCGACCATGCATCCATAATGTTCCGACTCTGCAATGGCGGCGCCTTCTTCCTCAAACATCAATCGAAAATAGCGCCAACCTTCACCGACCAGCCCCCCATGGCTGCAGGCAGATAAAACTGCAAGGTACGTGATTCCATCACGTTTGATCTTCAGCTCAACCATCTTTTCAAACATCATAATTGCCTCACCAACACATCCATACTTCCCGAAAGCCGAAATCATGGTGGTCCAAAGCACCGGGTCGCTTGAAGGCATCATTTCAAAGACGAGCTTCGCCGAACCAATACAACCGCACTTTGCATACATATTCACCAAACCGTTTCTGATAACCAAATCTGAATCAAATCCACTTTTGATGATCGAAGCATGAAGCTGAAGTCCCTGCTTGATCGACGCCAGAGCGGTGCACGCGTCGACACAGATAGCATATGTGAAGTCACCGGGTCTCATACCATAAGCGACCATCAACATGAGCAACTCCAAAGCTTCCTCGGCCTGCCCACATCGCAGGTAACCAGACATCATTGAGTTCCAAGCAACAAGGCCTTTGACTGTCATGGAACCAAATAGTCTCCGAGCGAACAAGAGACACTGACACTTGGAGTACATGTCAAGCAACCCATTGTAAACAACGGGATCGACTGGCCCCAGGAAGCTCGACTTGAGCACCTGAGCATGGATTTGCTTACCGTAATCCAGGGCCTCAGCTCCGACGCCGGAACAAGCAGCCAAAGCGCCAGAGAAAGTGTACCAATTCGGTGCCGTGCCACTGGCTAGCATTGCCCGGAACAAAGAGACAGAATTGTCAGACTGCCCGTGGCGTGCGTGGCCGATGATCATGGAAGTCCACGCGACGACATCCTTGTGGGGCATATCGTCGAACAGCTTGTCCGCGTCGTCCAAGGATCCACATTTGAGGGCGAGATCTATCAAGCCGCTCACCAGAACGGTAAAGCGAGAGAATCCGAGCTTGGTGATGAAGGAATGGATGGCTTGGAACTGCTTCGGAGATCTGATACCAGCTAAGATCTTGATGAACTTGGAGAGGGAGTACTCATCCCGAGCTGAAGGTGTCAACATAGGGGGGGGGGGGGTAATCATCGAATCGACACAACGAAACTCATGTACAAGAAGTGCTAAGATCTTCCCGGATCTAATCTTGACCGTCCGTATACGAAAAGCTCGATTCAGTTATCGGTATTAATAGGATTTATATGCTTGTATTTTAATTTATTTACGGAATATGCGAAGGGAGAAAAAGGCAATCCTCATTTACTTTTTTCGTTAACAATTTATACTATATATAACATGTGAAATTTTATATATGACGAAAATTTCACAGTACATAATGATTTAGTTGTACGCACACACTCGAAGGCAACCAATTCGAGATGATGTCTTCATCTCCAAAGTGTCATTAGAAAAATATAATTAAATATTTTTTGAATGGTTTTTATTCAAAATAACAACAGAAAAAAAAAGGAAACTATTCATGAGAAGTGAGAACAGGAAAGGTTATATGCGCATATTGGTCCTAATTAAACAATAAAAAATGAGGATACATGTCCTTAGGCATCGGAATCAGCTCAATCAAGACAAAATACCATCTCAACCATCTGCTATGCATTATGAAACGCATTTTGCAAGATGCAGGCAGAGATCATTTTTCTATATATAACAGAATTGGATTTACACATTATGAAACACATTTTGCAAGATGCAGGCAGAGATCAGTTTTCTATATATAACAGAATTGGATTTACACATTATGAAACACATTTTGCAAGATGCAGGCAGAGATCATTTTTCTATATATAACAGAATTGGATTTACACTGTCAATGAGAATGAGGTCATTGGGGATGTAAACAAAATTGAACTTGTATACCAAATAGTGAGAGACCAAAAACCACCTTTTTGCTGTGCACCTGACCATTTCTTTACAATTACTTGGAGGTATACAAAATAATGATCTCTTCAAGGAACCAAAATATGGAGACAGCTAGCGGTCCTGACAATTCAATCTGCTAGCTTTGTTGTTCATGTATCTGAACACAAAAAAGAAAGTTAATGGAGAAATCCTCTGCCAAAATCATAGTAGGAAAAAAGATTGAAATTGAAATGACTTTGGAGAAACCCAGCCTTAGATAAATTTGAAAAAGTAATTTAATTCAGAAAACAGCCAGCAGGTTATGCTTCGATATATATATTTAAGATAAATTGGTACAAAATTTTAAACTAGCAATGAAACGCACTCTTGCATGACACAGCTAAGGGAACAGCAATGAACAGCAAAACAGATTAAAAAAAAAAGTGAAGCATTAATTGTCTGTTCCAGATCGACAACACAGGTCGAAAAAAGTACCCTAACAGCATATTGGGCAACAATACAGAACAGATTATTTGCGACAATTGTTCAACTGATGTTAGACCTCTGTCATTAGCATGGCCAATTTGCTCCCAAGTCAATTATGTGATAAACAAATGGCCAGGAAACTCTCCATGTAAACTCCGGTCAACAATCTAAAGTTCCCATGTCCAGCAAATCGGAATGACCAATGAGCCAATGACCATGAATCAAAAACATTAATGGTCACATCGTTTTCAAGGATTACTAATTCATGGTATGGGGGCATGGGGGCATGGGCAAGGATGACCCAGCATATGCCTACGGGCACAGCATTCTCTTATTCTTTCAATTAAACGATCTTTACCATAAAAGAAAATGTGGCCGGTAAAGCTAAACTATTAGCAAGGGAGTTTCCATTTAATTAGTACATTCATATCCTGTATATGAAGAATGTGTTGAATTATAAATGAAAATGAAGAAGTCATAGAATCAGCCAGCAACAAAATGTGTCTTCCAGGTATCCATTATGCGGCTGGTCCTATTCAAATTCCAGACTCAAGTCATTCTAATTTTCTCAACAGTAATCAACCCTGTCCTGTTTCTGGAAGGTAAGTTCACATGCTAAGGTCATCGTGAACGAAAATGACACATGATCATGTTGGAACATAGACACATCGGTATAGAACTCGAGCTAGCACACAGAAAAAAGTGACCTATGGCTCGTAATGAATTTTGGCAAAAGAAATAGATAATGAAGGTTGTTAGAGAAGCTTCAAGAATAGAAAAAAATAAGACGTGTATATGCCATTTAATATGTATATCAATTTCTGACTTCCAAAATCAGATTAGAGTGGAAGATTCACAACAGTTCTACCTGAGTTCCTATGAGGAGTATGGTGTCAAAAGATTCTGGTTCTCATCATCCCTGCCGGAGCTAAAGCAGCAGCTGCAGGCACCTAAGGTTTTGGAAGATGTAACAAAATTGGTTTGAGAAGCTTATAGTTGATGGTGATCTTGATTTTCCAAAGCATAGGTCTGAAGTTTGTGCCAGAATCTGATCAGGGCTTTGAACAGCAGCCAAGTTGCATGCATCTTTCTGGTTGTCAATTGAAAAGACATGTAAATGTAAAATCTCATTTTTATTCAACGATACTCAGAAGTTAGTGATATATGAGGAGTAAGCACTATCTTCTCAATTTGTAACCCTTTAATCAAAATTCTTATGCAAGAAAAGAAAAACTCATAAGGCATGTCTAAATAAATGTCTTACCCATAAATGTCTTACCCATGTATGATACGGACAAAAAAGATCGTTGGTTCTCAGACTAGGATAATGTCATAATCTCACCAAAGACAACGATTGGTTGAGAATTTGATGAACAGGAGCCACATGCAAACTAGCAAGTAACAACATGAATAACATCAGAGTAGTACATTCAACACTATTTGTAGTTGATCACTGATTAATCCTTGATCTGCTTTCCTTTGATGACAAATTAAAATCAACCAAGGTCTGGAATGTCTTCAGCCTCATAAACCTTATGATTACCATATGGCACTTGTATAAGACGATGAAAGAGAAGAGGCATAGTAGATTTCTTATTTGTTATACTTTTTCTTGCCTGCAATAAGTAGCAAGTCCATTCAACTTTAACCGAGTAAACCTTGCAATGTACAAGTTACATTTTCTCCAACTATTGATCATACATTATTTTTAGCTGAAATGACTAGAATCTAGATTTGGAATTGTTGAACCTTAAATGGTTGAAATGATAAAATTTTCCATAAGAAGTGATACATATGCTTCTTGTTTATAAATTTTAATTTGAGACTACATATTATAAAACTATTCAGTGGGGCACAATCTAGCCAAGACAAACAGACCTAAGTGACAACTACAGACCATTGTTTAGGTCCAGTATCTGGACTTTTGGCTGAAAGTTTGTCACCGTGGGCACCATGAATTGTCAACCATGGTAGTCAATCTTCAAAGATATAACTATGAAGTATGAAGTACCAATTTTAAGACATTACATATACACTACCAAGTAGTGCCATATTATGCATAACAAAAGTACAACTTTATTTGACTAGATGAATGAAATTGTTAATACCTGAACTGTTGCTCCTCAGTTTCTTGACTTGACATTTAAGGTTTAATAAGATATGCTAAAATGAGGTAAGATATATGCTAGTGCTCATTGTTATTGGCTGATCGCTGAAGTCATTGGCTAGTTTGTGGACATTTAAATAGAAAGGATGAATGTTTTTAAAAGTGATGTAAGTATTGCTAATTACCAAAGATTAAAAAAAAGAAAGCAAGAAAAATATTCTCCAAGTGCTTGGAATAATTAAGTCTAATCATTGCTGGTCGAGTTTGATCAAAATCAGACTGTCAACAAAATGAGGAAAAAATTTATTGAGACCAATCAATTCCAACTGAGACATATCAAAACTGTATGAAACCGCTGGACCAGCCGAATCTACTAAAATCCAACAGAAACCAGCTGAAATAGTTAGGTACAACTTACTTAGATTGCTTCCACCAAAACTTCAAACGTTTATTGACACATATGTTGTGAAAGTGATTTTTTTATTTATTTTAGAGAGACAATACTAATTATATTATTCCTTTTAAAGCCTGAGAAAATTGTCAAGACAATGATAGTTTAATAATATATAAATTCACTAGAAATGAAGCTGATAGAATTATGAGAAAGTAATCATACATGATATACCTCGTAATAAATTACGTAACCAAATTATAATGAATTTCAAAAAGTGTTGAGTCAGAAAGAAACTAGAAAAATCATTAGCAAGTATAGTTGCATGACATATAATTCTCATGCAAGTTAAATACTAAGGATGGAGATTAGAAACTAACTAAAGGATCCAATAAAATCAGATGCATAGAAGGAGATAACAAAAACATGAGATCAAACAAAGATAACTGGGTTACTTTGATAAGCTGTTTAATAAATCATGTAGGTAGCTTTTTTTAGTTTTACTTACATAAGATGTTCACTGTGATTAATTAGAGTATATCAATCTTAGTCCTGCTTCAATTCAGATATTTTTGATCTAAGGTTTTCATAATTCTAAACAGATTTCAACCCTACTATATTATCATTGATAAAAAAAACAAGATTAACTCCCAAGGAAAACTGGCATTAAACTTCAACATGATCATCTATGATCATACAGAAGCATAAACAAAAACATAAAATAAAAAAGGTCCTTATTTTTTTGATGCACCATCACTACACCTTTTTGTCAAAATGATAGAAAGGAAGATTATGTCTAGTTAAACTTTGAGATGAAAACTGGTCTTACCAAAAAAAGATATATAAGAAATAATCAAACTGTAGCAAACTGGGAATAAATCTAATTGATTATAAGACAAGGTAATATCATTTTAAGGTAATTTAGATGTACTCAAAAGAACCTTCAGTTTATTGATGCCTCAAATTTAACCTGATCTGCTGACTCATAGATTCAATTTTAAGCCTGCTTCAAAGCTTGCGCTTAATTATTAAGAAGCAAGGCAGCAAATATAATAATTTCTTGACTTATAAAACTGTAACCCTTGTTAGAACCAAATGGACAGAAAGATCCATGTAAAAGGCAGTGATTGAAAAAGGCGCTCGGGCACTCGCCTAGGCGCTCGGGCGAGGCGAGGCGAGGCCCGAGCGCCTCGCTAATGTCCCAGGCGGCGCGCTTCAAACAGGCGCCTCCTGGGCGCTCGCCCGAGCCCAGACGCTGGGCGCTTCGGGCGAGCGCCTGGGTAAACCAAGGCGACCGAACCAG